>NQII01000201.1:885917-926357 GCA_002778355.1 Clitarchus hookeri | reverse complement strand
GCGGGCTCAAAACAACTCGGGTTTGAAATATATTATGTCAAATTAATGTAGAAATATTTGAAAAATACTCTGCAATAGATGTGCGACCTCTTCAATTAATATGAAGCATGCACGTGGCGAAGTTAGCAGCAAGCACTAGCTACAACCTATTAAGAAGAGACAAATGAAGCTATACTATCACATATGGTGTTCCATTTAGTTTAAACACCTACACATTATTCTAAAACGAAGTTTAATTTGTTACATTAATAATAGCTGTTTTGTAACTATATACAACAAAATACATAGACATTTTGTCTACGATCTCCTTCCTGTGCGCATATTTCTACAATGTCTGTTGTGCAAATGTAGGCTGTCAAGCTAACCAACGTGAAGTTTTCTTGCAATAGTTCACACATCAGTTGATATAGGATTTTGTGTATATGATTATGATACTATCATTTATGACGTTGCCACACACTAGCTGTCAAAAAATTGAATTTTTATATGACTATATTATTTGTTTACATAACCTACGTGGACAGTATGTAGGCATAAAGCAAACATTTCCCCCCCCCCAATTGCTTACACCGTGAATATTGGTTATCCAGTTATCCATGAACCCTTAGCCAGTCATTACCCCTGAAACCGGGAGTTTACTGTATTATGGAAGGTATATAACAAAGAACCACCTTTGCTCAGGTATGCTTGGAGTTTGGTGGCGTCTTGGCTACTAACCTGATCATAATTTTGTAGTAACTAATAAAGTTTTCTTTGGATTTCTATTTAACATAAATAATTCTCATTGCCTCAGTAAAGTAAAACCACTATGCAATGTGCAAAGTGATTGTTGCAATAAATGATAGACAGATTGTGTATTTGATTAAAATAAGCTATTATTATTACCATCCTAAAGAAAGGCACTTCCAATTGTGCACTATACTAGATGTTGAAAGACCCTTAGCCAGTTATACCCAGTTTATAATTGTGAGCTGGTTTCAAGCATACATTGCTTTTATACAAGTTTGATTATACAATTATGTTGTGGTAATAAGGTTTTATCATACATAACAAAAATGCAAACAATAACTTAATTTATGCATAAAAAATACACTCCATCTTTAAGCAAATCTTCAACCAAAAATTAAAAACATTAAGATACAGCAAATAATATGAAGAGAAAAAAGACCTATTGCAAGAAAACTAATATTAGCTTGTATGACTTCACTTAAGTAAGAATTTTAAGAATGCTACATAAATTTTGGGTCATGCACAGTTATGCTAAGAATGTTAAACTTTGGTGGTGTTGGAAAAACACAATAAAAATAGGAATTTTGGAAAGGTTGTTTTATTACTGTACAAAATTCATTTTGGCATTTGTGTTGTTTTGTGCCACATCACAATATGAACAATGTGTGAACAACTTCATGAGTAACTAGGGAAAAATGGTTTTAGAGAAGCTATTAGTCTTGCAGCAAGTTTACAATGATACTACAGTACATCAATTAAAATGAACAGTTTAAAACTCGTTTTCTTGGTTAAATAATTGTCAGCAGACACTGGAGGATGACAAGCAACCAGCGCAGTAGTAGGCTGTTAAAATCCAGAACCACATAAATGATTGCAAAAAAGAAACAGACACTTCAATCTGATCCATAAATTACCAGTGAATGTGGAGTAAGAACAAGAACTCTGTATACCTTTTTCTTATGATTCCTGTCATGTGATTGCATCCAATGATTTGAGGCTGAGATATATAAATTCAAAGTTTGTTCTGAGGTAATTAACCATGGATCAGCTGCATGCTAGTTGCTGGAATTCTGTTTGAGAAAAGTATGGAGGCCCCAACATTTCTACCAAAGACTGTCAGTGGTCACAGGATATAGGTGTTTGCCTAAAATCTGGAGACAATGCAATTATCAAAGCTGCACACAATGTCGTCTCTCCAACCAAATAAAACATGTACTGACAAATCCAAGGAAAAGTGACACCCAGCACACTCTCTAACAGTGACAGTGTTAGGGAGAGTAGTTTCTGCACCACAATGATGCATTCAATTATACGGTACTTATTAAACGGCACTTTCTCACTGAGGAAAGCCTTTCTGTTATGGTCCAACAACTGTACTCACTGGATCTTGGTGCTTCTTAATGATGAAAAAGGGTATCAAAGGTGATTCGTTTTGCAACCATAGAGAACATTAAATCAAACATAATAGCTAAACTTCTATAATAAACTTATGAGTGGTGCTTTCAAAATTGGCAAGAATGATAGAGCAAGTTTTTGAGTGTGCATGTACAGGTACTGCTTGAATGTGATTAGGTATGTATTTCAATGTCACACCATTACAATTTTATTTGTCCATCACAATTCCAAGAACTTTTTCAATGCCACTTGTACCTAATCAGAATTTCCCTGTAATGCCATCACAACATTTACAGCTAATAGATGTTCACAAAATAATGCTCCAAGATAATCCCTCACAATTTGTCATTGGCATTCATATAGGTCTACATACACCTAATTAAATTATATAATTACAAGAATTTCATATTTTTTTTGGGAAAATACTAATTCTTACTTACCATAACATATGGTGATTCAAACTGATGAAAGATACTGCTTGCCTTGCTGAGAATGGCTTGGTACAACAGTATTACTTCCATCTCTGTTCTCGAACAATGCTGTCATATCTCGAATATAATATGATTGGGAACTTTGTTCTACATTCAGGTTAAGCTCTGCAGTATTTTTTCTCTTCTGGTCCCTCCTGTCTTCTTCTTCCACAGTTGAAGACGCAGACACTTTGATTTCAACTTGAAGAACAGGCTTATCTCCTACTTTAATTTGATTTTCCCCTTTAAATATGTTTTCTTGTAAATCTACTGAGCTAACAAACTCTTGAAATTGTTTTACATCAGAACCTTTGCAAAGGTTCATTACTTTTGGAATTCTTTCATCAGCACAAAATGTTTTACACTGTAAATTGTTGGAACACTGTAAATTGTTAGAACAATCACATGTCTTGTTTAGAGAACTAAACTTTTTTTTCCCTGATGCACTGTCATGTAAATCAGCTTTATCATGTAAGCTGGCACAATGGCGAGGAAAGACGTTACTCTGAGGACTTATTTCAGCGAATGGTATGACTGATGCATCACATTTCGAGTCTCCTATTTCATTACTGTACCTACTTTTATTAATTTTTGAATGGCCAGAAGTCAAACTAACTTTTACATGACGTTCACAACTGCTGTCTTTAGTTTTACCACTAGCACTTAAGCACATTGAATTTTCATGCTGTCCTACAGGACTCAATAAAGATTTGCTTGCTTTCATTTTCAGCCTTTGTATTATTTCATCTCTCTCACCACGAAAGCTCTCAGAGCGAAACTTTTCTCTCAAAAATAAGCGTCTCTCTTCTTTGTATCGTTCAATACGCTCTCTTCTTCGAGGATCATCCAAGTCAACATCAGCTATGCATGATTTCAAAACTTCCTGCTCTGTTTTACTAACAGATGGGGCTTCAACATCACCTTTAGAGGAACAGGCAGAACTTTGAACTTTAACATTAATATTTGGAGATGTTTGCACTCGCACTAATTCTGGATCAGTATTTGAGGTAAGAAACTGATCTTCATCCAGAGACACACTCAATGATGATGACCCTGCAAGTTTGTTTCTACAAGTTTTTGCTAGTCTTGCCTGCACACAAGGAGGTAATGGCATTACCAAAGTTGAATGTGAACGTGTATCAGTCCATTTTGAACCAAAAGAAGTCAATGTAGAAGATTGTGGCGATACATGAACAATTTCATTATGACTATTATCGTTGGTAGAAGAATTTGATGCAGATTGCACTTCAAATTTAGACAGCAATTCTTTGACATTGAACTTTGTATTTTTAGAGTGGTATTTTTCTATGCGTTGAGAGAGAAGGTTGCAACCTGGAAATAAAGCAAATATATATGAGTTTGTGATGAAAATATGTTGCACATTGAAGAAAATGTCAACTACAAATATTGATATAAATGAAAATTCATTGAACAAGATATTAAATATTAAGATGAGAAGAAAAGGCTGAGATGAGGGAAATGGTGAAGAATTACATACCCATCCATGCACACATGCACAAAATACCTATTTCTTTCAAACAGAAAGTAGGGCAAAACTTTTAACTTCGAAAAATAGGAAATACATGACAAATATAGAGTGTAGACAATAATGAAACAAAAACACACAGTTTGTATTTGGGGATGGTTCCTTCATTATGGTACTCCAAATTGCAAAACAATGGGCAAGGCTTGGAAACAATAGAAAGTTTAATTCTAATTACAGACACTGAAATCCCTAAGATATCACAATTCATGAGGCATAGTGGTCAGAATTACTCCCTCTTATCCTGTTACTCAACATTAATAGTAATATTATAATTAATATGAACAAACAATAACGAACAACAATGGCAGATATACAAAACAATTATAAAGAGTGTAGTGAGGGGCCCCCTCATGGGATATATTTTTTTGCTTACTGTAAACAATTTTTTAACTGCACAATTAGTATGCTCATAACAAAAAGGTTTATAATTAAATTTTAAGAAAAACCATGGTAAAATAGTTATAAGGTTTTGTATATAAGCAGGAAAAACACGCTCACGTGATGCGCACGCGCATGCACACACACACGTGCACATGTGTGCATGCATGCACGCAAACACACACACACACACACACACAGTCCACTAAGGAAAAAGTTAAAACAAATACTTATTGAATGAAAGTTACAATTATTCAGTTAGCAAACACACACATGTAAAAATGTACAATGTAAGCCAGTATCAGTGGCTAGTGGACNTTAGCAAACACACACATGTAAAAATGTACAATGTAAGCCAGTATCAGTGGCTAGTGGACTGGTCTATTTGACTGTATATGGGGGTGTAAACATCTAGCACTACCTGTTATGTTTAAATCACAATTTTACAAAAACACACACACAGTTTAAATGCTGCATACCAAATTCATTATTTAGTAAATAAATATAACAACAAAGATTTTAAAATTGACTATTAATACACTAAATGTATCTATTGATATTATGTAATTAACAATGTGTTTCATTTAAAGAACATCTCATTTTATCCTGTCTGAACTCCAGCTGCAAGTGGGGGCTCAAGCCCTTTTAACCTCCCCTTGATCAACCTGTGATAAACAGTTTATCTCTGAAAGTAATTTGAGAAAGTTACAAAAAATAAAAAAATTAAACTATTAGTCTTATTATTTCAGGTGTTAATCTGCTGCCAACAGAACTTCAACATAAATGTAACACATATATTGTGACAACATTTAATGTTCAAGTTGAAAATGTCCTCACTTTCAAGGGTTTGTTCCAATCTAACTAAATCAACAGATGTGATAAGTCCTGAAACAGTGATACCACTGAGTCTCATACACAGATATTATATGCTGTAGAGATTTGTTGAGATAATACAATTTCTTCCACTTTTCCAATAGAATTTTTTATGATCCCCTTAAATATCCAATTTAAATAACATTTAAAAAAACACCTGCTTTACTAATCTACAAAGNAGAATTTTTTATGATCCCCTTAAATATCCAATTTAAATAACATTTAAAAAAACACCTGCTTTACTAATCTACAAAGACCAATAATAAATTTAATTTGTAATGACTGTTCAACAAGTGTGTATCTTTTTCAACAGCAGTTGATCAAAGTGCATTTTAATAACTTCATCCAAACCTTGAATATCAGGAATAATGTACTATAATGCAATGGTGCACAATTATGGAGGATTTTAATAATTTCCTCCCTTTCTAGGAGTATAACCATGGTTTATTTGATTTTCCAACCCCTGCCCACAGGTGTAAATGCCAACATTTTTATTAAATCTCTCACCAAGAAACATTAAAAAAAAAATCTATATGTTTTAAATATATTAATCAAACATCTACCATTTTGGAAATTGAAGTTTTTTATAGAATTNAAAAAAAAAATCTATATGTTTTAAATATATTAATCAAACATCTACCATTTTGGAAATTGAAGTTTTTTATAGAATTGCTTAAATATTTCTAAAATTACATGTAAACAGATCTCACTGAGAGCTTTTGTTATAATAGTGAATGTTTAAGAAAAATATAACTGGAATTTTTTAGAAAACTCAAAAATATTTCTTAATCCCACTTACTGTTTTAGAAAGAGTACACTGAAATGATTGTTTACATGCAATCTGTTTTACACAGCATTTTGTTAACTGTATTTTGAAGAACCAGACTTCTAGTACACCAATAAGTTGCAGAGTAGTAGGGTGCTGATAACAGTAAATAAAATTAATGGAAAGTTCTCATTCGGTTTTAAGTACAGTACAATAACACTGAAGCCATTTGGATTGACATAAAAATTTACCAAATTTGTTTGATGGGTTGCTACCTACACATATTATAAGAGACCCACACTGAAGGTGAATAGGTCAGGTGGATACACAATGCTCTGAGCCCCATCATTTAGCAGAGGCCTGCTAGGAGTAACGTAACTGCTTATAACTGGGACCCAAAAAAAATTAATGCAGTGGTGGCTGGTAGTTGAAACAAGCCTCGTGATATGGATATAGCCAGCTTCAACCATCCCCNAAAAAAATTAATGCAGTGGTGGCTGGTAGTTGAAACAAGCCTCGTGATATGGATATAGCCAGCTTCAACCATCCCCTTCCCCCCTCATCAATATTTTCCAGCATGTGGGTATTTCCCACCCGTAAAAATACGAGATTAAGTGGGCTATAATGTAGCCATTAACATATATTTTGTGGCTATAATGTAGCCATTAACGTATATTTTGTGGCTATAATGTAGCCATTAACGTATATTTTGTGAACAATTTTTGTACATATAGCTGGTTTCTTAGTAAAACTACACTTATCAAACCCAAATTAATCTCATACACTTTCACAGTATGTCTAAATGTTTTACCTTTACAAAAACACTATTTATCTATTGAATGTTCAATTTTATAACTGGTAACATTTTGAAAATTGACTATTATTCCCAGTTATTATTCTAAAAACACTACCTCGTGACACATTTCCGCCCACATATTACAATATTTATCCTTTATTTTGTTGGGATAAGACGAAAAACTGGCAATGTAGTCATAGAGATAATGCCCAGCATCACTATAACGACTGACTGGTTTATGAGAAGCTGGAAAGCGTCTTTGTAACAGTATGTATATATGTCAGCACTGTAACAGCAATTTTAATACTCTGCCATCAAATTCAAAACTCGTTTACATATCAAAGATGTAGTGGAACTGAAAATGATCACAACTCACGCCACACTGTTTTTCTTCAAAAAATGTAAGAGCATGAGGGATAATAGTTAATTAATTGATATGCAATGGAAACAAGGAATTTTAAATACAAACCACAATTTGAGCATTATTTTTAATTAAAATTACTAAAAGCTATAGAAAAATTTGTTTTTTTTTGGTAACCTCGACAATACTCTTTGACCTTTTCTCAAGTCACCTAGCCNTAAAAGCTATAGAAAAATTTGTTTTTTTTTGGTAACCTCGACAATACTCTTTGACCTTTTCTCAAGTCACCTAGCCGCAGTAATCAATGAATAATAAATTAGCTGGCAGTTACGTAAGTCTATGGATTTATTAGTCATAATCTTTATCTTTTAGGGTTATTAATTCTATACTACTATTATTCTATGAGTAAACCTAGTGATTTAATATCTTNCATAATCTTTATCTTTTAGGGTTATTAATTCTATACTACTATTATTCTATGAGTAAACCTAGTGATTTAATATCTTGCTACCTTCCATTGAATGTTTCTTATTTCAAAGTGTGGTAGCCATGCGACTTAAAAGTAATAATATAAAACTACAAGCACTGTACAAAGAATTAAATACTTAACAAGAGCTACACTAATTAGACATTTGTTTCATCCCAGACCATAAGCTACAATTTGGGTTATATATTTNAATACTTAACAAGAGCTACACTAATTAGACATTTGTTTCATCCCAGACCATAAGCTACAATTTGGGTTATATATTTTTGAACCTAAGTCTGGAAGCAATATCAATACGAACTGAATTTGTTGGGGTTTTACAAGAAAATTAAGAAGTGTTTTTCAGGCAATGTAAAAGAAATGGAAGCTTTTANGAACTGAATTTGTTGGGGTTTTACAAGAAAATTAAGAAGTGTTTTTCAGGCAATGTAAAAGAAATGGAAGCTTTTAAGATCCACATAAATTCACAGTTTCAGGTGTTACGAACAAAAAAATATCTAAGGAATTCTGTAGTCTACACAGCACTTGTTTAGTTATCACAACCAATGAAATGTAGGCTTTGTGTTCAGCTATAGCAATATGAAACATTACAACTTAGACTAGTAGCATGCTTCATGGTTTATGAATCATTTTCACACACAGACAATACTTGGGTACTAAGCTTCATCAGTGTAGATTGCTGGCCAAAAATAACTTTCCTGTTTGTTATATAAACAATTGTCGACACCAGGTTTGAATGGATCAAAGTCATGGACAGACGCAAAGACATATTACATGTAATATTTTCATTACTCATAAAACGCAAACGGATAATATTGTTGTTAGAATCAGTAATAGATTTAAATATTTCAAATCTAGAAAACTTCTCCGTTAACTATATTTTATGTGGAAGAACTAATGAGGAATAAGTGCATGCTTAGTGTGATTGTTTGTAAAATGATAAACAATTATGGCAAACTATGACATACCCAAACTTTCTAAACTGTAACATATCTGGACTTTCTAAGCTAGAATTGTGAATCTGATTGGGTGAGGCAAGTGTAATTTGGAATCAAAATAAACTTGTGTATATCTGTAACAAAATACACTGACTCGGTCTTCTTTGTGCTTCTTACTTTAATATCTGCTACAGAGTATACATCTGTTAACTATTAATTACCAATATTATTTTAACTCTATGTAGATACAATACAGTGAAACCTCTATTATTAGTTTTTCATGGGACCTACTGAAAAAAACTCAGCATGCCGGAAAACTTAACATGTGGACCACTCTCCTCAAAAAGTAAAACCCAACCTCAAAAAAAATATTTATTTTCATCCTTGAGTATACTGAGTTGATTGCCTGTAATGAACAGTGGGCATATCTTAAATACTGGATGAAAAAACATATTTCAATCATTCAATATAAGTATTGTATTATAAAATATTGAAATGCACTTAATTTCAAAAATCCGCCGAATGTTTACATAAAATTCACTAAATTTCTGTCAAATGTAAAAAAGTGGCAAAAATCAAACAAAATTTACTAAAAACAATTATTTAAAATAGAAACGTGCTAAAAATTGTTAAAANAAAAAAGTGGCAAAAATCAAACAAAATTTACTAAAAACAATTATTTAAAATAGAAACGTGCTAAAAATTGTTAAAATTTAAGTACAGTAATAAAGTACGTAGTTTCATCATAATAATGCTGCGTTTTATATTTTTTACTCTTCTTTGGAGGCAAATTCAACACAGTTTTGTAAGTTTGACATGTAAAAATCTGATTTTTTGAAATTATATTTTACTCCGCTAAAAATTTTGTTGCCCGCTAAATGTTTTTTAATTTCGCCAAATTAAACGGAGTCTGCTAAGTTGACAACACTCGCCATCTTGTGCGACAGTTGATATCACTGCATTACTCTTAATAAAAGTTACTAGCGTAATTTTATCTTAACAGAATTAATACGTGAAAACATACTGTTCCCCTTTAATGCTTGCAATTTATATGGTTATTTACCGTTCTGACCTAAAAATTATAACGTTTCCATTGTGGAACGAGAGTAAAGTTCAAATCCGTTCCGTCCGTTATGAATGTCTGGTTCTGGTACGTACCCCATTTGCGCGAATATTTGTTTGCTGACTTGAAACAAAGAAATGCCTGCAATTATTATGTTTTACCGGTTTTTTGATGTGAGTAATTTAAAACAAATAGTGATTGAATTATGAAAAATAAATTACATGGTTGTTAACAATTGCAACATTTCACAACTAGTTGTGTATACTAGCTTTGAGGTTAGGGAGTGTCTGTTTACCTGCTCTTGGCGCTACTGAATTTTGGTAGTACCAGTTTTAAGATATTTTTTTCACAGATAAACAATAGTTCCGAATATATTTTGGTTTTCGGACAGAATATCTGATCAATGGATGCGGGTAAATTAATGATTTAAGGGCTTAGCATGCGGGTTTTTTAACATTCTTTATATAGGATATTTGTTGGGGACCATCCAAAAAAATCCACTGATACAGGAAATCGACATAAACGGGACGCAACAACGAGGTTTCACTGTATTAGAGAAGTGTAATGAAAACAACAGAGAGCAGAAAGTTCATAGCTACCCGTCTATGGTTGAAATATTTTCAAAGTTCTACATACAGTAACAAGGAAATCACGAGAGATAGTGGTTTAAGACACCCACATAAATAACCTGTGGTGCTTATTTTCATTTCATACGCATATCACCAATGTATCTCTTAAAACAAAAAAGTATATCGCTTGCTACTTTCTTTCCTGTGCACATCCAGAAAAATTATCAAAACAGACCATTGTTTTACCATTTTGTATGTCGAAAATATAAGTGATTTTCCAGTAAAATGTTGAAAATATTTGAGTGGATAGTTTTTGAGCAACAATGAGTATAGTTTGAACGTTATTCAGAAGCGCAAAGCATGCACGCACACATTGCTGTTGAGTTTCCTGCCTCCGTACAGAAGCTGAGGGAGCATAGAGCCAGCGCAGATAAGGGCGAGATTCTCGTTTTTCTCTGTGGCTCAAACCAGCGTGAAGGACTGGCTGGAGGAGTGGCAGCCATCCTCAGCTACAGTAGAGCACTGAGATGGTGCGCACAATGCTAAAAACCTGCAAATAATTATCTTTGGCAAACAAAATTAAGCTTTAACCAAGTAATATTGAATTGTTTAAGGAAAATAGCATCACTTTTGAGTCAATAATACTTCATATTTGAAACTTTGAATAAAATATCTGGCAAAATGTATGAAAATTTGGTTAGTGCCACTGAATCAGTGAAAAGGACAAACAGCAGATTAGTCACACAGTTTTTGTTAAGTGGGTTAATGTTCTGTTTCATTTATCAGAAAGTACCAACAATTGCCAAAGTTATAAAAATATTTCCCATTTGAACATAATTATATATTTACTCAACTTCTCACCACAAAATGTGCTATTCTATCTACTAATAAATAAAAATACAAATGAGCAAAATCAAGCAAGGATTGGTTAAAGTCCTTTGAATTTGCATTTAATAATACATTCCATTTCCCAAAACCTGATTAAGTTCGTAACTACGATACAAAACCAAAATAAAATAAATAAAATATCCACAGTAATGATTTCAGATTTGCTGCATAATAGCTCAAAAGGTACTGAAAACAATGCAAATAGCATAAAATAATGAGAGTGAACCACCTATTTCCATCTGCTCAGAAATCCTAACTAATACAACATATTTATAAAATTCACAAACAAAACATTTTAATAACCATAAAATGCATACTCCAAACACTAACCTAGACCCAGTAATTAACACTTTCATTTACCACCAATTACAAATACCAAGTTTTTGCACAAACATTTTCTTAAAATGTTTCATTCAAATCAATTATCTTTTCTTCAAACACAAGTTTTTCTAGCATACTGCTCGCTCAAGGACATGATAATAAAAGTCATTGTGAATTATAGCCTTCTAGTAACATTATATTGCACTTACAAAACCCAAAGTTATACCACAGAAGTTGAACTGTTACTCTACGAAATTTCGTACAAACTGAAATATCCAG
This sequence comes from Clitarchus hookeri, assembly GCA_002778355.1. Classification (NCBI taxonomy): domain Eukaryota; kingdom Metazoa; phylum Arthropoda; class Insecta; order Phasmatodea; family Phasmatidae; genus Clitarchus; species Clitarchus hookeri. The sequence goes on along the minus strand of NQII01000201.1, from coordinate 914,498 downwards.
TTGACTGCTCAGTCACAAAAGAAAAACAAATCATCTATATGATAACCTGTGCCCTTAAAATCACCCCCGCACTATAATTCCAAATAATTACAAACACTGAATCAAATAAGATAAAAAAATTATGTGCAATGTATGTATCAAAGATGTCACAGCTCACTTAACCAGGTAAAGCACAAAAGCCTTTTCAAATGGCTAGCTTATATGGTGTGATCATCATCACCAGAGAAAAAAGTCATATAGTACTTGCAGTTTCATTAGTACACTCTCACCTCTCACATTATGAACAATATTGTTACAAGATGCCAGAGGGGTATATCCAAGTTCGCAAGGGTTGGAGGTTTTAATAAAAAACAAAAATAACTAAATTTGATATTTAATTTATTTATAATACTATAAATATTCGCACAGCTATTATGTACAACATTAAACTACTTATCTCCACATATAACCTTGTTATTCTTAGTGAGCGCAATATTTAATGTCTATCTCAATTTCAATTAGTCCTTACCGCTGTCTCTATATTGGTTACAGTCACTTAAATCACACTCATTATTTACACATATTCAATCTGTTTATTGTCATCATTCCAAATGTCTTGTCACTCACACATCCAATTCAATACTCCTGCCCACAAATCTTACTTTCCATTGTACCAACGTTGCAGCCCGNGTCTTGTCACTCACACATCCAATTCAATACTCCTGCCCACAAATCTTACTTTCCATTGTACCAACGTTGCAGCCCGCAGACTTTAGTTTCACCGGTCACGCTCACTGCCACTTGTTGCTATGCTAGCTCGTTGCTTCGCTGTCTTCAATATTACAAACTCTAGATTGTCAGCTTGGAGGCCCATCGTGTCTTAAATAATCTCACCGTCCCAAATCTAGAAGGTTCCCCACACCCCAAGTCTCACCAAGAGGGGCTAAGGCAATCACCAGAACATTCTTTGAATGATAAACTCAGAAATTCAATCTACTCAAGGAAGGGAGCACATGATACCTGATAGGCTATCTGCCATACGCATATGCAACCTTTAAAAATCTTTACGCTCTCCTCGGGTTACCGCTTACCTTTGACACACTGATTCGCTAGCTCAAGTGGGACGGGGCAAGAGAAGCTATGCAGAGATGCAAGCATGTAACACTTCTCTCTTCTCAAATCTGTTTGTACTGAACTGATTTTGCAACATCCGGACCTTCATAGAGTGCCAGTCGGTCAATGTGGACAACCTTAGGGTTTTGCCCAAATAACAGCATTATTGATTGTCCTCAGAATCCGGTAGGTGCCATCCTAACGTTTCTGTAGCTTCTGACAGTACAATTTTCATCTCTGTGGATTGTACAACCACACCAGTTTTCCTAGCAATACCTNATCCTAACGTTTCTGTAGCTTCTGACAGTACAATTTTCATCTCTGTGGATTGTACAACCACACCAGTTTTCCTAGCAATACCTCACCCAACATTCTCCTGTCATACTGGGTCTTCATCCTGTCACTATTTATTCTGAGGTGCTGTCAAGTAAAATTATGAATTCCAACTACTCTGTGATGTAATTTGCTGACATAATCAGGGGCAGCAGATTCCTCTTCTCTAGGCCAGCCAAAAGCAGGTCATTATGGAGGCGTACCTCTCTTCCAAAAAGAATCTTTGATGGTATTACCCTTGTGTACTTGTGAACTGCCAAGCAGTTAGCAAGGAGAAACAATGGCACCTTTGAATCCCAGTCATTTTGGNTACCCTTGTGTACTTGTGAACTGCCAAGCAGTTAGCAAGGAGAAACAATGGCACCTTTGAATCCCAGTCATTTTGGCTCTTTGCCATAAAGATAGAAAGGTACCGTTCAAGAGTGTGGTTAAATCTCTCGACATTTTTATCGAACTGAAGCTGTAAGGCTGTAACATTGTCTTTTTCATCCCAATCTTTGTTACCTCCACGAACACAGGAACTNAATCGAACTGAAGCTGTAAGGCTGTAACATTGTCTTTTTCATCCCAATCTTTGTTACCTCCACGAACACAGGAACTTAAAAATTTCTTCCCTGATCAGAATGGAGTTTTAGTGGCACCCCGAACCTCGAGAAGACATGCTCTACTAGTGCATTGGCCATTGTACGTGCTTCTTGGTTTGGAACTCGGATCACTTAGTAATCTTGGGCCACCAGTAGATCTGAATACCTCTCTCTGTGACATGGAAGGGACCCAGAATATCTACTGCCATCCTATCGAATGAGGCTTCAACGTTATATTTTTGGAGGGGACCTTGTCCTCTGGACCTTGGTCCTTTCCTTGCTGTGCAGGTGTCGCACATTCGGCACCACTTCTCAACATCCTCGCGACAATGAAGCCAGTAGAGTATAAAAATGCCCAATGGCTGCTACATTATGCAGTTCTTTCAGGACTTCTGGAACCCTGCATTCTGGTAGGGCCAATTGTAAGGGGTGTGTGTTTTCAATGTCTTTACAAATATATACTGTATTAAAATAATTAAAATATTATGTAAAATATTATGCTGCTGTAATTTTAATGACTGCTCAAATATTTTTTGGGAAAGTGAAATGTGATGCATAGTGCACATAAATAAATGAAAAAAAAAACAATGCCGCTGTGACACACAAGAGTGGATGACTGTAGCAAGGCCTAAAGATTGACAAGTTGCGACCATGCACATACACAATAATACTGGACAATACAAATAGTACACACAGTAGGATACATCGGATGGCACTTAAACTTTATAGAAGTAGTGATACAGATGAGTAATATATATGACCACAAAACAGAGCAGCAGAACAATTACACACAAATCTATTGTACACCGATGGGCCATCTTCAATAGTGCATCACACTCCCCAGCACTACGATAAATGGTGCAACATGGTCTGGCATGGAGTCTAACAGATTCCTGATGATGTCCTGAGGCAGACAAGGCCACAATTGATGGACAGTGTGTTCCAAATTGGCATGGTGGCAGCTGGCGTTTCAACTGGTCCCGCACATGCTCGATTATGGACATNATGGACAGTGTGTTCCAAATTGGCATGGTGGCAGCTGGCGTTTCAACTGGTCCCGCACATGCTCGATTATGGACATGTTGGAGGAGCGGGCAGGCTTTTGCTAGTGTCTGGACATTACTGAGGCAGTCACGGGTGACCCATGTCATGTGCAGTTAGGTGTTATCCTGCTGGAATATTGCAACTGAAATCCCTACCAGAAATGGGAGCAAATGGGGGCATATGATCTCATCCACATACCGCTGGGTGATGAATGTTCCATGTATCACAACAAGAGAAGAACGGCTACTNATGGACAGTGTGTTCCAAATTGGCATGGTGGCAGCTGGCGTTTCAACTGGTCCCGCACATGCTCGATTATGGACATTTCGGAGGAGCGGGCAGGCTTTTGCTAGTGTCTGGACATTACTGAGGCAGTCACGGGTGACCCATGTCATGTGCAGTTAGGTGTTATCCTGCTGGAATATTGCAACTGAAATCCCTACCAGAAATGGGAGCAAATGGGGCATATGATCTCATCCACATACCGCTGGGTGATGAATGTTCCATGTATCACAACAAGAGAAGAACGGCTACTNTGGGGCATATGATCTCATCCACATACCGCTGGGTGATGAATGTTCCATGTATCACAACAAGAGAAGAACGGCTACTGTAGGCTATGGCTCTCCAGACCATAATGCCTGCTGAGGAAGAAGTGTGCCACTCAACAAGAGGCTCTGAACATCTGGGTGTGATGATCAACAGTCTCCATAACATAGTGGCACTCTTCACTAAACACCACATATAGCCAGTCTGTGGTGTTCCACATTGCTTTGGCCTGGCAACACTGCAAATGGAGCCGTCACTGTTGTGACATTAATAGCTTCACCTTCGCAAGGCATCTGGAAATGGTTCGTGGGTACACAGGAGCCCCAGCACTGGCCAGTACCATGGATCGAGTTGCCATGGGATACCTCTGCGCCTTGCGCATGACACGTCAATCCTCTTGAACGGCGGTCCACCTCGGCCATCCTAACTCTCCATGTGTGGGTACCTTCACGTATCCACTGCTCTCTAGAGCATCAGACAGCATGGTCTGAATGACCAACATAGTGGGATATACGGTGATATAACCATCTTGTGGTTTTCAGCCTGATTGAGTCCTCTCTCTAAGTCCATCAATTGCATAAAGCGACGTCTTTTGTCATCTTCCCTGCATTATTCTTCATTCTGTGTTCTTGCTTGGTAATGTCTGGTCTTTCTCACGTTGATGCAGCTTTGACTACATGCCAGTGTCTATGACCGCTGGTCAGTGATTGCAACACCACTGACATGTGTGCCATCAAATGAAAATGCACCAACATGGGATCATGTGCATACCTCACTATTTACATAATTTCGTGGTCGTTGCATGGTTTCTTCGAGGTGCCCTATTTAACAGTGTGTGTATACACACACAGTCAACTCTCGATTTTCCGGGGGTGGATCAACCATTTTGCGNGGTGCCCTATTTAACAGTGTGTGTATACACACACAGTCAACTCTCGATTTTCCGGGGGTGGATCAACCATTTTGCGACTTTCGTTCCCATAAACAGTTTATACTCTAAAGGCCTAAAGATAATAATGTTAGTATAATTTTTTTTGGGTAGAAACAACTGTATTATAAACATTTCCTTGTGAACCACGCTCATGTTCTGCTGTCCTGGTATGCGACACCTGTAAGGGAAAAGAGCAGGACGGGGAGTACATAAGAGCTTAGTTAGAAGAAAAAAATTTTAGAGACAGTCGTCAATTAATGATTTCAGTGCAAGTCCATTAAATTTAAAAGTGCAATAAACCTTTAATGGATATAAAAAAAAATTAATGCATTTCAAATATCAATGCAATGTTTTAATTTATTACCATGTGCAATTTGTGCATGTGTCGGCCAGTGGTTCATAAATGTTGCTTGATGCTGGCCAGCTGCCTATATCTCTAGCATTCTGTTAGCGAGGCAAAAATAAACTGAATCAGGATGACTGGTTCTGCTGTCTCTGTTTCCCACTTGCTCATTATCTTCCTCATTTAACCATTAATATGAGAGAGATAGAAAGAGAGAACAAAATGCAAAAAACACACAGCGATACATAAATGCTATGTATTGCTTATGCACAGAGAGGACAGTAAATAAAGCTGTAGTGTGGCGGTTTAGGGATTATAGCACGACATTGGCTCACATCCCTCACCCCACCCCCGCCTAGCGCACTTCGCTGGCGCCTACGAGACGGCACGTGGAAACACAGGCAGGTGGAAAATTCCGTTNACCACCCCCGCCTAGCGCACTTCGCTGGCGCCTACGAGACGGCACGTGGAAACACAGGCAGGTGGAAAATTCCGTTACACGTGGCGCTGAAGCGTAGGCCTTCCCCCTTCACCCCGGACACCTCTCGCCCACCGCGAGATCTGTGGAGTGCAGGGCTTTTTCGAGTTATCAGCAAATTATCACGTGTAGTTCGCCTGAACGCAGAAAATACGCACCACGGAAGAAATACTGACGAGCTGTATTGGTGCCGAGGTATTACCCCCGCCTCTCACCTCCTTCCCACCCCTACAAGGCGCCACGTGCCGACAATTAAGCGAGAACACGTGTGGTGGAAGGCTTTGTTCGGAGCTCTTCCACCTCACCCCCTCACACCTCCTTCCCTCCCCTAAAATGCGCCACGTGCCGCCGATTCAGGGCAGCGGCTGGCGTGTATAAAAACCCCTTTCCAAGAGTGGAGGGGGGGTCAGTCGATTACTACCACCCGTCAGTCAGTAATATCGGGGCAGTTGTTAGTTCAACCACACCGCCGAGAGACGTCAGTTCGAGCAGAGAGAAGTCAGCCACGCCATTTTGGCCGGGGGGGAATCGGACCCCCGGCCACACGTTGTTAGAACAGCACCACAGTGAGCTGACAGCAACTGCGGCCTGCCAAGGCCAACCACACCGCCGGAGCTTGCCCACCATAGCTGACAGCACTCACCACTGAGTTAAGTATGACAATCACCGTCACAGAAGCCCCACTCAACCACGAATTCGCCCCGTGAATACGAGTAGCCAAAGTACTACAGTACCACACCTCTCAAGTTTTGATGTTGTGTATTTCTGAACATATACGAGACAATATATATTCATACTTCAAATACCACAGTAATAGTCTACCTCATTACCAAACCCGCAACCTCCACGCACCTTATAGTCGGTGCCTGGGGGACATTAACTCTGACCATATAAGCCGCCATGTCTTCTACAGTGGCGGTACCTGCGTCAAAGCAAATAAATTATATTTAGATAATTATATAGGCCTATTTTAAAAAATAAGATATTAAGGCTTTTAATTACAGGTACAAACCTTATGCAAGGGCAACCATTTTGTGGACAAATACACAATGTTATTAATTTTATTATATGGTGGCAACCCATTCGTATGGATTCCTTGTTTACGTGCTATAATTTTTGTTCTGTTATTGTGTGATTTCAAGCAGTACCCATTAAACTGCTCTTTTTGACACTGAAATGCTATTCTGAATCAGCTGGCATTTACTGCATTTTAATGACAACATATTGAACAATTAAAATATATTTACATTTTATCAATATATTTTTTACTTTTCTGACAGTAAATTTCAAAATGGCTTTTGCTCCTAGTGTTTTATTTATGATTATGCAGTACTGTGGTTTTTCTAAAGTTTTTACACTATCTGTGAAAATACTGCCGGAGACTTGAATATAATTTTGAAACATTTTGTTTGTGGTAAAGTCCAATTTACCAGCGGAAAAGGTAAACACGGGACTCAATCGCATGCCATGTTCGGACCAATGTGTTGTGCCACAGTCTGGTTTTATGTTAATTTTAATTTGCTCAGTGATTGTTTATGCATAACTGAGGTATTATTTTGGTCAGAATATATCACTCTATTAAGAAAAATTTCTCTCTCATCAATAAACCAATCAATTTTTCTATCAGAGATGTATGAACATGACTTAGCGTACCCAGTTAGATAAATAAGTTTAGATGCAATTTTAATTTATGGTGACCTTTCTTCCCACCATTACCCCCAATTAATAAAGCATTATCTGTATACACTCAGTAAACTCTCGAAAGCTCAGATTTAATGGGGAAAAAGTTTGCCAAAGTTGTGATTTGTCCACCTTAGCCTCAGCAACAAGAACTGCTATTATATTATTTACAGAATTATAAGTCTTCATATTAAATGTGGCAATAAAGATAGCACACAGTTAAGTTTAAATACAGTTGCAGACATTCTGTAACACTAATAAAACGGCAGCTTTTAATAGCCACACTGCAAATATACTGCCAAACGGCTTGAGTCTATTACTGTGTTTGGCTACATGCAAGGACAGAAATTAGGTGAATGTCATCTACCAGCTGTGCCATGAATGTGGTATGTATCATCGTTGTACACAACTCACANGGACAGAAATTAGGTGAATGTCATCTACCAGCTGTGCCATGAATGTGGTATGTATCATCGTTGTACACAACTCACAGACATAATGTACAACCATGTTACTCACTGTTTACCTACACTGTCTTGAATGATATAAATAAAAAATTTAACACCAATCAAAGCACAGCAAAATCACGCCCTAATTACAGACGATGCATATTATCGCCCCTCGCCACAAGAGATTACAAATCTGGGAAAAACAGTGCACCCCGCCTACCCCTATCCCACCGCAAACACGAGAGGGTAAGTCCCGAGTTCTATGGAAAATAGAACAGAAACGTATATATACAGGAGCCATGGAGGACAGTTAAGTCAGTTACACAACAGTTAAGAGAGTTATGCGAGAGTGAAGGACAGTTGAGGTCAGTTACGCGAGAGTTACGAGACGATTAGGACGGTGCAGCAGCGACAAGACAGTTACGACGGAGTGGGGAGTTACACCGGAGTCACGAGAGAGTCAGATACGAGGAACGACGAGGAGAGAACTGCATGTCCAGGGATTGAGCCCAGGACTTCCCGGGAGAGACACCGAGACAGCACGACAACGCCAGCCACCAGCATTGAGGTAATTTCAGCAACCCGCCGAAACCTGCCCCCCGACGCAAACATTCGCCGAGACGTGTGTAGGGCGCGGGATAGCTAGATTCCACCCTCCGAGGAGATATAATAGGGGCTAGGTCTCATAGATGTACAGGTCACTGTAACTTTGGACAATAAAAGTTAAGCATGAATAAACCGAACACAGTTACGTCTTTGTGTCACCCCTCTTACAGCAGCCCAAGGTGCCGTTAGCCAACACCGTAACAAATTACTACGTACCCTGCTATCCACCATCCTGTATAGTACAGGTGGGAGCAGCGTCGAGTCAACATACTTAAGTTTTGTTTTTAACTTGTAAAGACTCTATTGTTGTAATTGTACAGTGATAAGTGATATTTCAAAATGAAGCGGTCGTGTGTTAGCGAAGTTTGGACTTATTTTACAATATGTGATGCTGAAAATGTGAAATGCAAAATATGTAATAAACAATACTCGCGCAAAGGAAGAACAACAAGTGCTATGAGAAATCACCTGGAAGCTTTGCATAAAAACGAGTATAATGCTTTAAAGAATAGGGAAAATGAAAAGCGAAATGCTTCTACAACAAGTGTTGTGGCCTCCACTTAGCGACAATGTACGAAAACTGAACTGAAACAAATGTCTTTGACTGATTGCGTCGAAAAAACAAAAAAAAGGGATAAAAACAATGCCAAGTCTTTGGAAATTGATCATTTAATAAGCAAAATGATTGCTTTAGAGGACTTACTCTTTAGTTTTGTCGAAAGCGTTGGATTTGTCAGACTATTGAACCATCTTTGTCCGTCGTATAATATAATATAAAAAGCCAACAACATTTTTCTTCGTTTATATCTGAGAATTTCTACGACAAAATTAAAGATAAAATTTTGGGATTAATTAAGTCATTTGAAAAATTGGCGTTTACAACTGATATTTGGTCTGATTCTTGTTCAGGAATATCTTTGCTGAGTCTTACATGTCATGGTATAACAAAAAACTTTGAGAGAAAAATGATTGTGTTAAACGCAGAGGTATTTAACGATGGCCGACATACTGGTGAAAATATAGCTATAAAACTTGAAACCATGTTGTCGCATTGGGAAATACCTAAAGAAAAAGTGCAATGCATTGTTAGAGATGGTGGCACAAACATGAAAAAAGGTATTTCCTTGTTATTAATTAGAGACATTGATTGTTCGTCACACCAAATTCAGCTGGTTGTCAAGGAGGGGCTTAAGGCACAAGATTCCGTTATAACAGTGATTGCAAAATGTAAAAAGATGGCAACACATTTTCATCACTCAAATGTAGCTCAAGATGAACTGGCTGCTCTACAAGAAAGACTCGATCAGCCAAAGCTGAAAATCATACAAGAGTGTGCTACAAGATGGAATAGCAGCTTGTATATGTTAGAGCGTATTTTGAAAAACAAAGATTCGTTATGTCTTTATGCTTCCCAGAATAACAAGATTTCACAACTAACTTCCGAAGAGTGGATTATTGTGGAAAAAATAATAACTTTACTCAGACCTTTTGAAGAAATTACAAAAGAACTAAGTGCAGCCAATATTTCTGTATCCTCAGTAATTCCATTATTGTCCACTTTGGAAAAAATTATTGGTGAATTTGATGTGACCGACGAATGCGTTGGGAATACGATTTTAGTTCTTAAACGAGAACTATGTCGCAGATTTTCCCATTTGGAAAATGACGTATTGTTTGCTACGGCAACTTTTATTGACCCGAGATACAAATTAAAATTTTTCAAAAATTCTTCAACCAGAGATCAAGTTGTGAAAAATATTTTAGAGTCAATTGGAAACGATGAATCAAGCCTATCGTCTTGTTCAAATCCTAAGCGTGCCAGAATGACTACTCATCGGATTGAAACATCTGGTTCCAGTGCCAGTCTGACAGAGAAATCTATATCTTTAAGAGACACCATGAAATTGCTGATGGATTCCAGCGAAAGTGAAGAAGAAGAAAATGAATGTACGAACCCTATAGAAGTTTTGATAAAAAAAACCATCAATGAATATTTATTAGATAAACGTGTGGAAAATGATGTAGATCCACTTACATGGTGGGCGGTAAATAATAAGAAGTATGGTATTATTTCTCCCATAGCCAGGCAATATTTAGTAACACCACCCACTAGTGTGCCTAGCGAAAGGGTCTTTAGTGGGGCTGGTCTTCTTTACACACCCCACCGAAATAGGCTGCAAGGAGAAAAGGCATCAAAACTTCTATTTCTGAAGTTTAATATTCCTCTACTCTTATTTAATTACTAAGTGTTTCACTTAATTGTGCTTAGATATAAACAATTTTTCATAGTTTTATTTTTCGATTTCAAGAAGTAATGTTTAATGGATATCTTAAAAATTACATAATTAGTGAGTTAGTATTAGTACCAAAGTTAAAATTAACAAAATGTTAAGAACATATTTGTTTTAATTGAAAAGAAGATTATTATATTGTTTGTTTTTCTTCACAATATATTTTTAACTTTATTCATAAGAAGTCGATTTGATTTACAATTAAACATGATTACTAGTTCATTAAAAGATCTCACATATTTGAATAAGATACCCTTTAGGTTGCATAAATGCATATTGTTAAGTGTTTTTACAAAAGATCTCATTTAAAGTTGATTTGTATAATTAAAAAGGTTGGGTTATATCTTATTCCATTGTTTTGTGTTAAAGCAGTTCAATGGTATTTGATCATACAGTTGTGTTATAATATAGTTTAGAAGTTTTAAGAAATTACCTGACTTAATTTGATTTTGCTTAGGTAAATAAGAATAAAAGAATATCAAGAGTGTGTTTCTGTTATGCAATCTAGTGAATAACTACAAGGCTGTTTCCCAAATATCATTAAAATACACTCATATACATAAAAAATATGTTAATAAATAAAAATGTCTTAATCATAGCAGTTGCATTATTATTTAATAAACATTTACATTTTTCATTGCCAAATACATTCGCAAAATATTGGCATCATTTTTGCGAATGCGAATGCAAATGTTCAAAAACATGCGAATATTCGCGAATATTCGCTGCATCACTAATACAGACCATAGAAAAGGCAAAATTATGTAACATCACTGTTACCTAAATATTTTAATATTTACGGAACTGGAAGAGGAACACCATACTTAAGTTCTGTTTAGTGACAGATATCCTGGATAGAACAAAAATTATGTTATGCTTTATATATGTATTAGTACATGGGTGAAAAATGGTTAAGAAAGTAATCTATGTCTCTCCTATAAGAGGTCACTCTTATCTCCCATGTGATCAAGATTTCCGCCTTATTGACACTTAGAAGAGAAAACATGCAGCTGAAATACCAATTGACTATGATCAGCTCATTAGAAATACCAGTAAACATCCACCCCCTTTCAATGTTATCAATATTGAAAGGGAAGACACATCTGATATGTAGGCTGCGTTGGCGCTGTACTTTTTGAAACAACCTCAACCACCCATGAAAATAAAAGGGGTCAGGATNCTGATATGTAGGCTGCGTTGGCGCTGTACTTTTTGAAACAACCTCAACCACCCATGAAAATAAAAGGGGTCAGGATGCTACGAATTTCCACCGATCATACTTATGTAGAGGTGAATCACCATTATTCAGGTGTTTGGAAACACATCTGTATCCGCAACACAGTCATATTACCAGCCTCTTTTCATATGTCTCCAGCTTATATTGCACCACTCTATCTGACTCCTGAAATCTCAAGATCTTGCTACATTCCTTCAAAATCCGGCCGACAGAAAATAATACTTTAACATAGCTTCTGGAGGAGAAGAAAATCCATCAAGCCTGAAAAATGACACAGATGAAGATAACAGTAGTGGAAATGACAATGTTCAGTGAACAAGATGAATATGATAATGAATGTTTCACAAGTATTCTGCTTAGGCTATCGTTAACTATTGTGTTATTGTGTTTAATGCTTTAAGATTGAGAGCAAAATGCAGCAACATGTGTAATCAGTCTTGTGAACAGTGGTTTGTAAGATATTATGTAACAAATATATTGTTATGGCATGTGTTTTGTACAAAAATAACCATAGTCTGCACATACCTATGTTTTTAAGGACCACTATATGGACTAGTAAATTATTAATGTTACTGAATACTACAACACTGATGTGGGGAAATCCATAACATATCTCTCTGCTAATGTCCTAGTCATAAAACTATGCTAGTTTCCAGAAGTAGTTGTTTGTATTTTATTCAAAAGTTAGACAATTCGACTATGGTTGCAGACATGTCAACATTCCAAAACAGTTATCAGTAAAACTTTCAAAAATTAAAAATAAAGCATAAATTCAATACAGCATTTTCAGTCAATGGCAGACAGTACCAAACAATTGCACCCCTACAAAAACATCACCTATTATGGATATACACTATTAATTCACTATTACCAGCATAATATTTAACCTAAAAATTAACAAAAAGTTTTTGCAAGAAAAAAAATATCATNCTATTAATTCACTATTACCAGCATAATATTTAACCTAAAAATTAACAAAAAGTTTTTGCAAGAAAAAAAATATCATGGATTACCAGTTCTATGATGATGATGTGCTTCTTGTAAAAAGTTTTCATGAAGATTAAATACTATCCTAAACAAAATAGAGCATTAAAAAATTCTAACTATGTAATTTTATACTTGATTGTTTACTCTGGTTTTGTTCAGAGAAGCTGTAGATTTTTTAACTTTGGCCAGGAAGCTTTCTGAAAAATTCTGTTTTTAACAACTGTCAGATTTGTTACATTTCACCATAGATATTNAACTTTGGCCAGGAAGCTTTCTGAAAAATTCTGTTTTTAACAACTGTCAGATTTGTTACATTTCACCATAGATATTACTGCTACACTTTTTGTTTTGTTCTGCACTTTTTATGTTCATGACATGTTTGGAACATTTGAAGTGGTTTGTAATGTCATTCCTTCCCCGTGTGAAATATGAAAATCACAATGGCATGTAAAACAAAACACAAATTTGTGCCTCTTATCAGACTTTAAAATGCAAGGAAAATCCCTGACTGCAAGATTCATGGAACATTTGAAAATACTATTTCTTAGGTTTTCCAGTTATGACAAAAATGCCTTTCAACAAAATACGTTTAACTTGTCCGTACAGTGTTCATTTTAGAAGTCCCGAACATAAAAGTTGCANCTATTAATTCACTATTACCAGCATAATATTTAACCTAAAAATTAACAAAAAGTTTTTGCAAGAAAAAAAATATCATAGATTACCAGTTCTATGATGATGATGTGCTTCTTGTAAAAAGTTTTCATGAAGATTAAATACTATCCTAAACAAAATAGAGCATTAAAAAATTCTAACTATGTAATTTTATACTTGATTGTTTACTCTGGTTTTGTTCAGAGAAGCTGTAGATTTTTTAACTTTGGCCAGGAAGCTTTCTGAAAAATTCTGTTTTTAACAACTGTCAGATTTGTTACATTTCACCATAGATATTACTGCTACACTTTTTGTTTTGTTCTGCACTTTTTATGTTCATGACATGTTTGGAACATTTGAAGTGGTTTGTAATGTCATTCCTTCCCTGTGTGAAATATGAAAATCACAATGGCATGTAAAACAAAACACAAATTTGTGCCTCTTATCAGACTTTAAAATGCAAGGAAAATCCCTGACTGCAAGATTCATGGAACATTTGAAAATACTATTTCTTAGGTTTTCCAGTTATGACAAAAATGCCTTTCAACAAAATACGTTTAACTTGTCCGTACAGTGTTCATTTTAGAAGTCCCGAACATAAAAGTTGCAGGTAAAATAAATGCTATGTATGGTAAAAGGTTAAAAACCTAAGTAATTCAGACCATCACAAAATATACCACACTAAAGCAGACAGACCAAAACGTAAACTGATGAGTATATTTACGTAACAAGATTNAAAATGCCTTTCAACAAAATACGTTTAACTTGTCCGTACAGTGTTCATTTTAGAAGTCCCGAACATAAAAGTTGCATGTAAAATAAATGCTATGTATGGTAAAAGGTTAAAAACCATCACAAAATATACCACACTAAAGCAGACAGACCAAAACGTAAACTGATGAGTATATTTACGTAACAAGATTAATTTTACTGCTGACTAGCACGACTTGACAAACTCCTGGAAAGAAACGCGACATTTTGAGAAACAAAGACGTAAATATGTTTCATCATTGGCTACATGTATACCGCTATCACACAAACTGCTAATGAGAAGCCACCAGACCGCGTAATAAAAATAAACAGACAAGTCAGAAAATTAGTAAATATTTAAATTCTCTAAAACAGTGATTTCCGTAAATTTTATGGAAAACGTCTCAACTGTAAGAATTTCTGACAGTCTGGGTGCAACCCCACGGTTGATGAGATAGGCACACTTTGTTTCACCTAATGTAAATTGTTTTTGTTGGATATAAATAATCAAGGTATAAGGCACAGAAGTTTTATCTTATTATATCCTTGTACTGTATATATCTATGCTTGTGTTATCTATGATTTTGTACCCACCATGCAACAGTGTGTGTATGTAGAGGGTAGAGATGAGATTTTTATGTAAAGGAAGAGAATGTACAATGATGTGATATATAATGATGTTGGATTAAATGAAAACAGTGATTTTATGCCAAGTCAAGGGTTACTATGGCCAGTCTTTCCCTAACCTAAACAAAAGGTTATGGGGTCCAGGACATTTTTGGATAGAAGAGAATATGCAGCTGTGAGTGCATACCCATGCTTAATTATTAAGATGGTGAATCTGTAGAAAAACACGGAAGAGAAATAACAAACTGGAGTGATGCATTACAGATGTATTTGGATTATAACACGACATCGCTACAACACGACATGCTGCGAGAGAGCCATCACAAACTAGACTACAGAACAACTGAACAACAGCATGGCCTTGGCCAACAGCCGCGACAATCCGTATAGCCAGGATTAACATTAAGAATATAGCAGGGGCTAATATTCAACACTCCCCCTTAATCCAGGCATACATACATCAACACTCCCCCTTAATCTAGGGATACATACATCAACACTCCCCCTTAATCTGGGGATACATACATACTTAACCATATTAATGCCCTTAACACAAAAATTATGCTTAACAGGAGGTAGGGCTTTAGTTAAAATATCCGCAATCATTCTATCAGATCACATCAATATGTCTCGTCCTGTTGTGAGACATGGGGTTATACACTAGCTTCTGAGCACTTTGGTTGTCATTGTATAACAAAACAGGCTTGTCAACACTTTCACTGCACCGCACAGCTTCACCATATGAAGGTGGCTCACTGACACATAAATAAGAAACATGATCAGGATATATCTTCGGTTTGCGCTGTCGCTCTGGATACCTTCGTTGAAAGTTGTCCTGGAGTCCTCTCTCAGCATTCTCCGGCGTATGAACAACCTCTGCGTTGCCATCCTCAATGCTGTCCAAGGAGTTCCCCACTCTGCTGTCAGCTGGGGGAAGGTCCTCAAATCCATGGAAGTCCGAGGACTCAGACGAGGGCAAGGACTCATCATCCACTATAACACCCTCCACTGGTAGTACAGGAGGTTTCGCAATGTTGTGTGTTATATCATCAGCAGATGTTGGGCCCCTTGATCCGCCTTTTGGAATGTCAGATTCCATAAACTCTACATCTGTAGCAATAGTTACCCTTCCAGGTCTTCTCGGGTCATAGAGACGATAACCCTTTGTTCCCTCTGGATAGCCAACCATGATGTACTCCTGAGCTCTGGCCTCCCATTTTCTTCTGTTATGCTTGGGAGTAGGTGCATAAGCCTTTGACCCAAAGGTTCTGAGGTGTGTCAGGTCAACTCTTGACCCAGTCCAAGCCTCTTCGGGAGTTGCTCCAACAACCGCTGCAGTCGGTGATCTATTTTTCAAGTAGATTGCCGTCATGACTGCTTCGCCCCAGAATTTCTTTTGAAGTCCGGAATCCAAGAGCATGCAACGTGCCTTCTCGACCACAGTGCGATTCATCCGCTCCGAGACTCCCCCCTGTTCTGGTGTGTAAGGCACGGTTTTTTGGTGCTCAATCCCCGACCTTCTTAAAGTGTTCTCGAACTGATGAGATGTATATTCAGTGCCATTGTCAGTACGGATCTTCTTTATTTTTAGACCAGTCTGGTTCTCGACAAACGTTTTAAACTCACAAAACTTGTCCAAGGTTTCACTTTTTGCTTTGAGTAAGTAACCAAACGTCTTTCTGCTGAAATCATCAGTAAACATGAGTAAATACCGGGCACCACTCATTGTTGGTTCGCTCATGGGCCCACACACGTCTGTGTGTATAAGTTCCAACTTTTCTGCGGCCCTCTTTCCTTTGTTCTTTTTCCTTGTTGCGGGTTTGTGCGTCTGTTTCCCCTGCAAACAAATTTCACATTTCTTGAAATCGCTTTCTGGAAACACTACACCACCAGACATTTCTTTCAGCTTTTTGAGTCCATTTAAGTTTAAATGTCCCAACCGTCTGTGCCAGGTGTCTTGATCAGTTGTGAAACGAGCGGTTTCCTTCTTTATTGGTTTCGCTTCCATCACATAAGTACCAAATTTACGAGGTGCAACAATGTGTGGAGAACCACTCACCTTTACTTCTTCCTTTCTGAAGATCTTGCAGCAGTTCTTTTCGAAGACAATGACGAAACCCTTTTCAGTCATCCTGCTAACAGAAAGCAAATTTGCTGCAAGTCCGGGTACTCTGAGTGCGTCGGTGATTACGTACTCGCCCGTTGGCATATTTACCCGCACATCTCCCTTGCCAATACTTTCAATGGTTGTCTCATTAGCTAAATTTACCTTAGTCTTGAAGGTAGCGTCAAAGTTTACGAGATGATCGCCAAACTTTGTCATATGAGAGCTGGCCCCTGAGTCAATGACCCACTTGTAAGCATTGTTGTCACTGATATCACTTGCGTTAGTTTCATCAGTAGCCGACAAGGCGTGCGGATGTTTCGCGGATTTAAACCGTTCACTGCGATTTAAACTGGGACAGTTGGACTTAAAATGCCCCTCCTTTTTGCAATTGAAACAAATCACCGATTTCTTCTTACTCTCAGGTTTCTTCGTTCCTGAAGATGACGGTGTTGTCTTGAACTTCACGAGTAACGCTGAATCTTGAGTTGAATCCCTTTCCTTAAGTCTCAACTCGACTGTACATAGTCTTTCCGTCAGGTTTCTCACTGTTCGCTGTTCTTTCGGCATAGATTCCCAGGCATTGACAAATTCGAAATATTGGGAAGGAAGTGTATTTAAAATACGATTGATGAACAAGGGTTCTGGAAGCCTTACTTTGTCATCCTTCCACNTTACTTTGTCTTCCTTCCACGTTTCATCACACAGTTCCATCCACAATTTCTCGAGACGAGCAATATGCTTTGCCACACTGTCAGAGTCCATTGATTTTATACTGAAAAAATCATTAAACAATCTGTCTTGCCGCTGTTCAGTTCGCTGTTCGTAGATACTCAGGAGCTTGGTCCACATCTCCTTGCTAGTACTACACATATTGACGAGTTGTCTCACTGCCGACGTCATATTATTGACGATGACTTGTTGAGCTCCAAATTCTATTCTGTCTAGAATTTGCTTCTTGGTCGTATAATCCAAATACTCCTTTGCCGTTAACTGCGTGTTCGGTTCTTCGGGAAATTGCAGTTTCCCTTCTACCGCATCCATAAGACCACTACTTCTGAGCAATATAATAATTTGGAATTTCCAATCGCTCCAGTTGGCTTGGCCTTCTAACTTGTCTATATTTGTTCGGGAGTGAGCTTCCATTTTGTCGCGGACGATAATTAAAACGAACGGACGGAAGACACGCGGCCGTTAACGAGACAGGTTAGGATTGCATTCATGAAAGAAAAACACGCACGCTGTTCACTGTAAATACTTCATTCACTCGCAGTTAGGTGCCTGGGCCCATAACCTGTAGAAAAACACGGAAGAGAAATAACAAACTGGAGTGATGCATTACAGATGTATTTGGATTATAACACGACATCGCTACAACACGACATGCTGCGAGAGCGCCATCACGAACTAGACTACAGAACAACTGAACAACAGCATGGCCTTGGNCAAATACTCCTTTGCCGTTAACTGCGTGTTCGGTTCTTCGGGAAATTGCAGTTTCCCTTCTACCGCATCCATAAGACCACTACTTCTGAGCAATATAATAATTTGGAATTTCCAATCGCTCCAGTTGGCTTGGCCTTCTAACTTGTCTATATTTGTTCGGGAGTGAGCTTCCATTTTGTCGCGGACGATAATTAAAATGAACGGACGGAAGACACGCGGCCGTTAACGAGACAGGTTAGGATTGCATTCACGAAAGAAAAACACGCACGCTGTTCACTGTAAATACTTCATTCACTCGCAGTTAGGTGCCTGGGCCCATAACCTGTAGAAAAACACGGAAGAGAAATAACAAACTGGAGTGATGCATTACAGATGTATTTGGATTATAACACGACATCGCTACAACACGACATGCTGCGAGAGCGCCATCACGAACTAGACTACAGAACAACTGAACAACAGCATGGCCTTGGCCAACAGCCGCGACAATCCGTATAGCCAGGATTAACATTAAGAATATAGCAGGGGCTAATATTCAATCACAACAAACTAGAATATAGGAGCAACATTCCAAGGTTCAATCAAAAAAAATATTTTGCTTGGCGGTTAAGGGCAAAAGCAGAACTGATTCAGTTAAACTATTGGAATATGATTGAACCTGTCTTTGTAGAACCAAGTAATACTGATCAAGAAAGAATTGACAGAAAAGTGCTCCCCTTCTAGTACAAAAATGTGTCGGACACTTATTTGAACGATATTGCTGAGTGCCTACACGTGAACAAAGTTTGGAAGATTCTCGCAGACATCCACACAAATATTAATTTTCTCCAAGGATTGCAATCCCTTGAAAGTCTGTTCCTAATATCCAAACGCAACGGAGAATAACTCCCTGAGAAATTCACCCAAGTGCAAAACCAGTACCAAAAGTAAAATCAGCAGGTTGGAACTATATTAACAAGCAGATCACTGGATTGATCCTGCATGGCCTACAAGCTGTGGTCAGAGTAAGTGGTCACCGAAGGAGTGGTCACCAGTCAAGAGGCTGTGGGAGAGGGAGAAAGCAACATTCTGAGAAGACTGAAAACATGGAGAAACTGCCAGAGAGAGGAGGGGGCTGAATCCCGAGCTTTTACCAGAAAAGAAATGCTACAGATGCAGTGAGTGGAGCCATAACTAAAAGTTCTGCAACAAAGTTAAGTGTTTCAGGTGCTGTAGGAATGGGCACTGAGCGAGTGACTCCAAGGAAAAAGTGCAGACAAAATAACTGAAATTTCAGATGACAAACAAAGAGATAGTAAGCAGAAACACAAAGTACTGGTGAGTGTATGTGGGTTTTTTTCTACTAAGAAGGAAGCTGTGTATGTTGAGTCGTGGACTCCGCTGCTACAGACCACATTGCAAACAAAAGGGATTTGTTTGTGAACATCAAGGCCTGCCCGGGTGAAATAACCATAGGGAAAGGTGTGGCAGAAGTTAAGGGATGTGGTGCTGTTGAGGTTAAGGTTGCAGACGAGTGAGGTCAATGGACACCGACTGTTTTGGGTGTTTCATAGTCCCCGACAATAAATTTAATTTATTGTCTGTAAATAAAATGGCAGCAAAAGGAGTTTATGTTGAGATGAATGGTATGGAAACCCTTTGTTTTGATGGAAGTGAAGTCCTTGTCACACGGTTTCTATATGCTACATGCGGAACAGGCGACAAGGCGTGTGGTAAACGTTGCAAACAGTGCCAGCGATTGTGTGGAGGTAAGGGATGGAACTGAAGAGCATTTCACTGTGGCATGAGAGACTTAGCCACCTAAACGAAGGCTTGATTAAGAAAATACCGGACCTGTACGTTGAAGGCAAAATGCATAAGGCGTATGACGGATGCATCAAGAGAAAAATGACCAAAATAGGTTTCCCCAAGACTCGTGAAAGAAGTTCTAAAGAACCATTGGATTTGATTCACTCTGACCTAATGGGAAGGCTGCTATTGTCAATCAGAAAAAGCAAGATACTTGTTAACCTTCAGTGATGACTATTCCAGGCATTTGAACGTAAGATTTATAAGTGTCAAAAGCGATGTAATGTATGTCCCAGATTTACGTTATTTCGGAATAACATCGTTAATCTTTATATACCTGCATTTCGATTAAAGTTGTCACCGATTCAGATTAATGTTGTTTTCCATCTATTTTTATGATTTGAATAATAGATCTTTATGTATACTGCATGCGCCATTTCCTACATTGTTTTCAGTGTTACCGAATGCAAAGTTGTAATTAAACTGTTAGGATTTTTCACATTTCAATTTTCTATAGTTACGCTCTACAAGTAGCACATATGATGTGCTGCGCCACTGTATTTATTGATGTGTTATTTCCTGCCAGCAGGCAGCTGCTTCCCTCCCTCCAGACATTCCACTGCCAGGCGATAACACTTCCGTCCCTCCTTAACAAGATTAAACCTTAGACAGTGGTCCTTCTCCCTTCAGTTACCATGTGACTTGTACAGGCGGATTACTATGAACGTTGTTGCATTACAAGTTTTCTTTGTGAGATGGCTTCCAAATCGCCAAGTTCGTCTTCAAATCCTATTTCGAAGAAAACCAGAATATCTGTCTCGATGTCTACAAACATTGAAGTTTTAAGAATCTTCAATTTAGGTGAGCGGGCTGTAGACATAGGCAAAGCATTAGGCCTACCACAGTTCATACAGTAAGAACTAACACGCACAAAATAAAGTGTAGTTTACTGAATGCTTCATCTGTCTGTGCAACAAACACAAGCTACACTGTAGCATAACAATGGAGAAAATGGAGAAGATGCTAGCTACATGGATAGAAACACAGAATTAGCATAATTGCCCCGTAAATTTAGGCCTTATTGAGAGCAAAACTTTATCGTTGCACTCCGATTAAGAAAAAATGTTGAAGGCACTTCAACATCAAAGGAAGAAGTGTTGCCACCAGCCATGGGTGGTTTCAGAGGTTCAAAGTATGGTACAGTTTCCACAATATAAAAATGAGTGGAGAGGCAGCAAGTTCCGACACAATTGCGGCAACGGAATTTCTTCCCAAACTTGAAAATATTATTGAGAATGGTGGCTATTCATTCAAACAAGTTTTTAATGAAGTTGAAACTGGGCTATTCTGGAAAAGAACACCTGCAAGAACTTACATCGCAAAAGAAGAGAAGACATCTCGTGGATTGATTTAAAGCTGCGAAGAATCGCGTGACTGTTGTTGACTGCAAATGCAGTTGGCGATTGTAAATTGAAACCGCTACTGATAACGAGTCAGCCAACCCGCGTGTGTTAAAAGGCCATTCTAAGGAGCACCTGCCAGTAATTCTCAGGATGAATAAAAAAGCCTACCTTACTGGCCCCCTTTTCAGAGAATGGCTTAATTTGTATGCCATCTGAGCATGGAAAGATTACTGTGTAGAAGAAAACCTTGATTTCAAATGGACCAAGGCATAATTGCATCATTTAAGGCCCATTATTTACGGCACACCATTCAATAGCTCCTCAAAGGTACTGATAGTAAAAATATGCTGACAATCAAGGAATATTGGCATAGTTACAACATTCTACATGCCATCAGGAAAACTGGAAAGGCATGGGATGAGGTTACTCGGAAGTGCCCTAATTCAGTATGGGAAAAACTGTGGCCTGGCTGCGTGCATCATTTTAAGGGATCTGATAATATTTCCCCAACTGAAGTATGCAAGGACAATGTTGGTATCGCCAGAAAAATTTGCTTTGACAATATGGAAACAGATAATGTTGAAGAGGTCCTGAATGCTCATGTAGGAGTTGCAAGAGCAGACACTAAATCCCACAGCCGATGAGACAGACAGCGACCAAGATGCCCCGAAAGTAGAGCCAGATATCACAACGTAAGATATTATCTCTACTTTGAGCTATAATTGAACAGGAACTGCAAATATTCTCAGAAAAAGATGCAAGTTAAAAACAAAGCTTGAAAGTGCGCCAAAACGTACTGGAAAGTGTAAGGTGCTATGAGGAACTTCTTAAGGAGAGAAAGAAGCAGACCACCAAGCAGACTACACTTTTTGCTTTCCTCAGCAAACCAGTGGCCCCTACATTCGCTCGTGGCTTGGTGGGTGAAGAGGAAGATGACATGGATTCAGAATAAATTGAACAGACTGCAGTATTCTGTGCATAACATTTAATGTTTTCATTGCTTCTCTGTAATTAATACGTTATATAGGCTAATATCCCATTTAATGTTTCATGAAATTATTGCTAAGTTTTCTTTGATAGTTTTTCCGTGCGTATGTCTGAATTAGTCCAAAGGTTTTTTGTTTTGTGACCAGTGCTATTCTGTTCTATATGATACTTAGTAAAATTACACACTTCGTATATGATGCAAACACTTTCAACTTCACTTCACTTCACATGCTGTGCCGTATGGCAACAGGATGACAGGTAAGATACACAAAATGCAATCATGGTTTGTTGATTAATTGTATATTTCTTTAATGAAGGTGCTTTCATGTTTACTGTGATATTTATTTAGTATGTTTACATTACTATTGTGACCCTGTAATAACACTAACTGTCACGTGTCCAGGTTATCTCAAGTTACCTTGACTGTGCGTGGAAAATATTAAAATCAGCATGACGCAGGACAGGTTTGTAAGGCAAACCCAAGTTGGATATGTAGTAGGTAGATAGGTAAATAGTAAATCATTCTTTATATTTTCATTTAGGCAAAGTAAATCTCTTGCACTTTACTGCTATATCTTAATGTTTTCACAAAGAGATACAAAAATATTTATTTTCAAACATATTTGCGGGAAATCAAATTTTGACGTCTATTTTCCCTGTTGTCAGAATAGGCAACTCAATTTGCGTTGTTTCTATTAACATCGCTGTTTTCAGGAACGCAACATTGACGTAAATCGAGGGCTTACAGTATTCACAACTTTCAAGAACTACCAAAGGGAAGTTGAAATGCTGCATGGAACCAAGATAAAAGCATTACAAACAGATGGGGACGGCGAGTACTGCAGCATGGAGTTTGAGGCTCATCTGAAGGAGCATCAGATAGTGCATCGGAAAACGGCCACAAGTTTGCCGCAACATAATAGCATCGTGGAGCAAGCAAACAGGACAATTGCGAATTCCGTCAGATGCTGTATGCTGATTGAGTCAGGTTTGCCGAAGACCTTTTGGGTGGAAGCATCAAACTGTGGCATTTGTTAGGAAACTGTGTCCGCCACGTGCCTTTGACTTTCACATACCAATGAAGCTATGGAAAAGGGAGAAGGTCAAGACAACTGTGTTTGACTTTCTGAAAGTGTTTGAATGTAAGGCTTGGATGCATGCAAACGGTAAAGATAAGTTTGACTGTAGAGGAAAACATTAAAGGTTGTCTATCGCCTGTGGTGTCCTGAGGTAAAGAAAGTCAAGATTGGCGACAATATTATTTTTCAGGAGAATAGGTTCCTCTTCAGGATACAGAACAAGGTCAGTGTGAGAGATATTGTAAATATTAAGTGTATCCATGATGTCCTTGATGTAGAGGGTGTAAATGTAGGAGTTAAAAACGAGATCGCACTGGGTATAAAAAATGGTGAAAACTCCCACGACACTGTCTCGGAGGTAATGAACAACTAGCAAAACCGGAGGAAGACTCCATGTCCCAGATTCTTTCTCCTAGGTTAAGTGATTTTGAAAAACCCATTTTATAAGAGGATGATGAGCCATTTGATGGGTGGGGGTAGGAGTCAG
Organism: Clitarchus hookeri; assembly: GCA_002778355.1. Classification (NCBI taxonomy): domain Eukaryota; kingdom Metazoa; phylum Arthropoda; class Insecta; order Phasmatodea; family Phasmatidae; genus Clitarchus; species Clitarchus hookeri. The sequence goes on along the minus strand of NQII01000201.1, from coordinate 890,569 downwards.
AACCCCAGGTCAGGAGATCTATAAGGGCTGTTGTCACGAGCCAAAGAATTTGGAGGAGGTAATGAGTGGTGAGGATGCCGGCAAATGGAGAATGGCCATGGATGAGGAGATGGAGAATCTGTCTAGTAAAATTACTTACCAGATCGTGGATAGATCTAAAGGTAAAAATGTCTTGGGATGCAAATGGATACTATAACTGAAGACAAGTTCTGATAGGAGCATTCATACACACAAAGAACAATTAGTAGCTGGAGGCTTTTCACAGATCCCAGGGGTGGACTTCAATGAGACATATGCTCCGGTGGTCAAAAAGAAAACCAATTAATGTCCTTATAGCACTGTTGGTGCAATTAGGGTGGGTGAGAGAATACCTTGATTTTTCGGATACGTACATAAATGGGGCCCTCTCTGACGAAATTTATATAGAACTACCACCCATGTACCAACAAGAGAGAAAAAATAAAGTATGTAAATTGCTGAAAAGCCTTTATGGCTTAAAGCAAATTGGGAAAGAATGGCATGACATGCTCGACAACATACTACGAGATAGGAATTTAAAAAGGTTGAAAAAGGATCCATGTGCTTAAACGTACATACGTGACTGTAGAGAGCTCATTGTTTTTGTGTATGTCGACGACATATGCATGTTTGGATCACGGGGAAAAAGTAGAATAGGTAAAAAAAAGTGTGGCAGACGCCATTCAGGTGAGGGTAATGGGGGAAATTACATCCTTCCTGTCAGTGAACATTTTTTTCGGACAGCAACTTTGTCATGTTAGACCACACACACTACATTGACCGGTTCCTAAGCAGTTTCGAAATGTCAGGTGCACGAGGGAAAACATTTCCGGTGAATATTAACCAAATTGATGGGACGGGGTCAGGATCCGAAAGTTTTGATGGAAAGTTATATCGCATGGCAGTTGGTAGTTTACTCCACCTTTTGCAAATGACTAGGCCTGATATCAGTTTTGCGGTTTGTAGGGACAGCCAGAAATGCGAGAACCCAACAGTACAAGATTGGCAGGACATCAAACATATATTATGATATTTGAAGCAAACTAAGAGTTGGAGACTAAAGTTCACAAGACAAGTACCAGCTGTTTTTTTACAGTGATGCTGACTTGGAAAATTACTGAAATGACAGAAAATGTATCATGGGGGTTGTTGCAACTTTGGGTGGGGGGAACAATCATCTGGTTGTCAAGGAAACCGAGGTGCATGGCAGATTCAACAGCTGTAGCAGAGTACTATGCAATTTATGAAGCCACGAAGGAGGCTAGGTGGCTTTCACAGTTTTTGTCAGAGCTTAGACAGGATGGGTTTGCACCTTTTCTCTCCCAAATCTTCTCAGACAATGAAACTGCCATTTCCATGAGCAAGGGTTGGGAGGTGATAGAGAGGACAAAGCACATTGGCATCAAATATTATTTCGTAAGAGAAGATAAAAGTAGAGCATGTGGCCGGTAGGGAAAATCCAGCTGATTGCTAAAAAAAAAGCCTTGAACGGTGCTTGCACCAAATACTTGCCCAGGAAGCTCACTCCTATGTGTCTTCCAAAATATTTTTGGTGTACAATAAGTCTCAAACATCACGCCTCAAGGGGAAGTGTTGGATATAAATAATCAAGATGTGAGGCATAAAAGTTTGATGTTATTATATCCTCGTAATGTATGAATCTATGCTTGTGTTATCTATGACTTCGTACCCACCATGCAACAGTGTGTGCCTGTAGAGGGTAGAGATAAGATGTTTATATAAAGGAAGAGAATGTACAATGATGTGATATATAATGGTGTTAGATTAAATGAAAACTGTGATTTTATACTAAGTCAAGTGTTACTACGATTAGTCGTTTCCCTAACCTAAAAAACAGTTTTGCAATTTTATTATCAGGAAAAATTAATGAGAACATATCACATATATTTGAGCACAAACTTTTAGGATCTCTGTAATCTATGGCTTTCAACACCCCAGCAATTTCAGCTCTTCTTACATCCTCCTCAACAGACTATGGCTTAAGTGATCTGCCTACACTCCTACACTGGGAACATGCACAGGATCTTGGTGTGAGGCTACATATATGTCTGTACTTGCATCTTCTGTAGGTTAAGATATACAAGAGACAAGGCTACAATCAATGGAAGTTGGTTCACCCAGTGTTGCAGTTGCTGGACTATAGAAAAATTACATTAAGGTTTTTGATTAGCTACGCTTATAACAGACTTAACATAGCTCTGTTTTAGAAAGAATTACGAGTGCTTTTTCCCCCATATTACCTAGTTCCAGCACTTTCTTGTACATCTTACAAAAATTTTATTCTTTATATCCTGGAACTCTACATATCAAATTTGCAAATTCAGGGAAACAGGTTAAATCTAGCCACTGCTCACTGAAATATGTTTTCTTAATCATCATAATGAAAATTGAGGCAATATCACAAAAGGATGGTGGTATACTCTGTACCATATATGAAGGCCACATTCTTGAAAGTTGACAATCGCCACGCCAATGTTTACTTTTTGTTTATGTATCCATTCGCCATCAACTGGCTTTGATGAGACGAGTCAGCGCATTCAGGAGGTGCTGCTTCATGCAGCAATTAGTGAACTACTTGGGTGGTACGGCAGGCTGAGAGAGGTTTGAAGGGCGTGTGTAGGGTCTTTCGTAAACGCTGTACACAAAATATATGTTACTTTAAAAATTATGCAGAGCTCGTGAAAATTTTAACTATTGGTATCTGTTCGTAAATATATTATATAAAGCAAACGAACACTATTCTCTTATGCCTTGTAGAGCTTCGAAAAGCGCCCCACAGATGGCACGCACCACATTTCAGCGCGTGCTCCGAGCAGCATTTTTTTCTCAAGAGGTAGCATCTTTGTAAAGTTTACTGTTGTGATACCTGCCCAGTGCTAAGGCCTATAAGTAGTTATTGATTCTGCTGTCGGCATAAGGCGCCAGCAATGGATGCTAGCCCTCAGTGTTAGGGCGTAGGAATATGTTAACGTTACTATCCTTAGGTCCAATTTACCAAATAAATTCACCTTCTTTGCGAGTTAACATATGACAGTTTTATTTTTGCTTAATGGGTTAACTTCTACATGAACACACAAGACAACTCTCCCCTCCCCCTAACTACGTAGGCTACGTAAGGCTTGAGGTGGAGATTTGTTCCGTGGGGAGCAAGGTTCGTTGCACTTCCTGTATGTTTCTACAGCTTGTCTCGAGGTATGTTTCTACTTAGCTTGTCTCGAGGCGAAGGTTGATCTCCCAGCCGGCGTCCTCGGGACTGCTCCTTCCCTCTGTGGATGGGCTGCGACGCCTGGCTGCATCAGTTCCTCGCTGACCGGTGTGGGCGTCTCAACGCCTGGTCTCGAACTCCTCCTCCCGGCTCCACTCCGCACTGCTCGTTTGACGACGGCCGACTGCCGTTGGCGTCTCGACGCCTTCTCTCGGACTCGTCCCGGATCCACTCCGCGCTTCACGTCGGCCGACTGCCGTTGGCGTCTCGACGCCTTCTCTCGGACTCGTCCCGGATCCACTCCGCACTTCACGTCGGCCGACTGCCGTTGGCGTCTCGACGCCTTCTCTCGGACTCGTCCCGGATCCACTCCGCGCTTCACGTCGGCCGACTGCCGTTGGCGTCTCGACGCCTTCTCTCGGACTCGTCCCGGATCCACTCCGCACTTCACGTCGGCCAACTGCCGTTGGCATCTCGACGCCTCCTCTCGTACCGGCTCTGCTCCGCACACCTCACTTGACGTCTTCCGACTGACATTGACGTCTTGATGCATTCTCGCGAACTTGTTTCTCCCGGCTCTGGTCCACACTCCTCGCTTGACGACGTCTGACTGATCCGGTTCCTGCCTCTTCCTCATGGTTTTGTATGCTCGTTCGCCATATTAAACTTGCATCCCCTCTGCACGTGGCCGCGCTGACCGCCGCGTCCCCTGAGTCGTAAAACACGTGTTCGGCGCTCCGGCTATCCGCACGTGGCCCGGCGTCGTCCCTCGCTTCTGGCATAGACATTTATTGTTCTGCACTGCACGTGCTGGAACCCTTGGTGGTTCTTTGGTCGGCGCACGTGTTTCTTCCGCTGCCTCCGGATATCGCCTGCACGTGCTGGAACACTTGGTAGCTCCTTTGTAACTGCAAGACGCAGCTGCGCCTTCCTGGCATCGTTCTCCTAGCACGCTCGCCAAAAGCTCTCATCATTTATTGCGGTAGCCGGCTCGGGGGAGATGCAGCTGCAAGACGCAGCTGCGAGTTCCGGCAGAGTGTGCCTCCTGACGAACAAATATCTTTCGGGACGCGGGACGCGTCAATTTCCCCACTATCCGTTTGCGTCAGTGGCACACTCTGGTATTGCTTCGTCTCACGGTTGGCATCTGGGATAGATGCGGTTCTGGGCGTTTGCGCGGCACTCCCTCCTTCGGTCTATTGACCTTGCATCCCCTTCCGATTCCGTAATGTTACTGGGAAAGTTATGGCTTACCGCGTCACAAACCAGTTTGTGAGGGTTAACACCCTCTTACAATTTGTTAATAACATCGCGGGCCGGCAAACCCTGGGGAAAAAGTCTCTACCTGCTCCTGATTCTCAGGGGTGGGGGGGGGTTGTCTCACACTTCGAAAATTGACAAAAAGTAC
>NQII01000201.1:843257-881307 GCA_002778355.1 Clitarchus hookeri | reverse complement strand
CCCCATTCCGGTTCCGCTTGCGTCCGTCTGCAGGATTAGTGGTAACTCGGGCATAGGGCGATATAGCATGTTTATGCCGCTATACCGCGCCTTAAGTTCTCGGAAGGCCCTTTCATGTTGGTCGTCCCACCTCCAGCGAGCCGTTTTAGGTAGAAGCTCGTTGAGGGGGGCCATAAGAGGGGCAACATCCTCGATGAAGTCGCGGAGCCAATTACACAGTCCCAGGAACCGCCTCAATTGTCTCCGGTTTGTTGGCGCCCTGGCGTCTTCAATTTCTCGTACCTTTTCGGCCTTTGGGTAATTTCCTTCCGGGGTGATTATGTGCCGTAGATACTCGACCTGGGTTTTGCCGAAGTGACACTTCTCCAGCCGGCACGTCAGACCGTGGAGCTCAAACCGTTCTAGCACCTTGCGTAAGTGTACCTGGTGCTCCTCCCATGTGCGGGAATACACAATTACGTCATCTAGATAGGCCAGGCAGAATTGGCCGCTGTAGCCGGTCAGTACTACGGCCGACATCAGCCGCTGGAAGGTAGCCGGTGCGTTCTTTAAGCCGAAGAGCATTACTCGGAACTGCAGTGTTTCGCCCTCTGGGGTGGTAAACGCAGTATATTCACGGGACTCTGGGTGCACAGGGATTTGCCAGTATCCACTGCGCATGTCCAGGGTGGAGAATATACGCACGTCTCCCAGGTCGTGGAGCATATTTGCGATTTTTATAGCGGGCGGGGCTATTGGGTAAGTTATGTCATTTAGAGCTTGATAGTCCACACAGAATCGAAGCTCCCCACCTTTCTTGGGTAGGAGTACCACCCTGGCATTGTATGGGGAGTCCGTCGGCTCTACTATCCCCTGTTCTTTCATTTCAGCCACCTGGTCTAGGATGATCTGTCGGCGGTGGGCTGACGGGTTACCTGCGCTGCAGTATATGGGGTGCGCATGCTTTACCCAGATTTCGTGTTGGATGGCTGTGGTTTGTTGTAATCGGTCGGTGTTCCCGAATATCACCGCGTGGGTGTTTATTATTTATACTAACACCCGCAGCTCGTCGGACCTTAGCTGGTGGTTAACCTCCTTGTCAGATATGGCTCTTGGCCCTTCCGTGTTTACGGGAGCCTCCCAGTTTATCGCCATTCTGTCCCGCCTGCCCAGGTATAATCGCTTTTGCCCGCAGTCGATTATACAGCCTTGGCTCGACAGCCATGGTTGTCCCAGAATAATTTCTTCCACTAAGTGTGGAGCGCAGAAGAAATCAGTTTCTATCGTCTCTACACTCGTGGATACTGGCAGAGTGATTCTCCCCTCTATCATTAGGCGTGACTCAGTTTGTGCCATCTGAATGATGCGGGCATTTATTTTGATTCCCCTTTCTCTGTTCTGGGGTGAGCAGCTGGCTTCTGATAAAGTTTCCGGTTGCGGCTGTGTCTAAGACCGCCTTAACAGCGTGGCTATTAATGCGGGCTTCTATCCGAGGGGCTTGCGTGCCTGATTCCGGGTCGGCCACCGTGCATATTTGCCTCACCCTTTCATTTNGCGGGCTTCTATCCGAGGGGCTTGCGTGCCTGATTCCGGGTCGGCCACCGTGCATATTTGCCTCACCCTTTCATTTACGCCGGAGACGCAGGGTGGCTCGGGGCTCCGGCGGAGGCATTTCCAGACTCTCGCCTCTGGTGAGTCGCCTTCCCTGTCCCAAGGGGGAAGTTCCAGGTGGCTTTTTCCTTTTCGGCGGCTATCCGGGCTTTTATGGTGGGGCAATCGCGGTGGAGGTGCCTCTCGGGACAGTACCAGCACTGGGGCGGGCTTTTCCTTTCGCTTTTGTCGGGTAGGTTTATTGTCCGCTCGGGGCGGACGGCAGGAGGGCGCGTGGGGAGGTGGGTCCCGCCCTTTACCGCGCGCATTTCCTGGTAATCGATCTTCGCCTCTCTTGCCCTTTCTACGAGTTCCTCTATCGATGTTGCCCGTGGATGGCGAAGGACACTTCGTAGGGCCGGTATTAACAGCTTCGTAATTATGCAAACTCCCTCCGCTTCCGTTCCTTCTGGCACGATGCGTGCGTACATTTGCGCCTTCCTCCTAATAAAGATTTCGACTTCTTCCTCGTTCTGTTGTTGCTGGGTGTAGAACTCGGTTCGTAGCCGAGTTATAACCTCTTCTCCTGCGAACTTACTGCTCAGGCGGGCAGCGAATTGTTCCCATGTTGTTATGAACTCCCCATACCTGTCCCACCAGCTGTGGGCGGCTTGTTTCAATTGTTTGCGTGCCTTCTGCACCCACCGCTTCCTGGGAACACCACCGGTCCGGAACTCGTGTTCGCAATTCTGTACGAATCGTTCGGGATCTTCGTGGGGTCTTCCTGCGAATTCCGGCAGGACCATTTCCTCCACTANGTTATGAACTCCCCATACCTGTCCCACCAGCTGAGGGCGGCTTGTTTCAATTGTTTGCGTGCCTTCTGCACCCACCGCTTCCTGGGAACACCACCGGTCCGGAACTCGTGTTCGCAATTCTGTACAAATCGTTCGGGATCTTCATGGGGTCTTCCTGCGAATTCCGGCAGGACCATTTCCTCCCCTATTCCTTGTCTTCCCTCTGTCCGGGTGCCCCAGGTTTGGTCCGCGTTTGAAGGGAGCTCCCGGTTTGTCCGTTTTTGGCACACCCCGCATTGGTATACCCAGCCTCTCGTGCCCTCGGACCACCCTATACATAGGTTGTGGAATACCTGTGTACAGGTAGCGCACCGAGTCAGGTGCGTGTTGTGCCCCGGGCAATTCAGGAGGTCGCACTGTGTCTGCGGCTCCTGACAATCAAGGCACTGGTACCTCGTTCCTTGTGTCGGCCGGGAAACATCTGGCCAGCCGATACATTGGTTGCATTGTCGCCGTGGGCAATTGCGGCACTGTACTATGTATAGCCCCGTGCCTTGGCATCGCGGGGCTCTGCACTGCTCCCTCGTTTCCCCCCTGCTTTCGATATGCGTTTGTGTGTCATTTGGGGATGTCTCTGTCCTTATCTTGTCACCTTCTTCCTGGATCTTCTCTCTCCCCCTTTCTTCTAAACTCCGCGCATGCCGGCGTCCTGCCATTCTTGTCTGGTTTATTACCTCGTTCCCTGCTCGGTTCTACTGTCGTTAGAGGGCGCCACGGGTTTAATTTTATGACTACCCGAAGTCGTGAATACGCTAGCTGCTCGGTCGGGCGAGATCTCTTTCCTCCCGGGTACTTAGACTGTTCTTGCCTCCGTCTATACAGACTTCGGCGTGCCCCTTAGTTGGAAGCCAAAATTGATACCTGCCCAGTGCTAAGGCGTATAAGTAGGTGTTGATTCTGCTCTCGGCGTAAGGCGCCAGCAATGGATGCTAGCCCTCAGTGTTAGGGCGTAGGAATATGTTGATGTTACTATCCTTAGGTCCAATTTACCAAATAAATTCACCTTCTTTGCGAGTTAACATATGACAGTTTTATTTTTGCTTAATGGGTTAACTTCTACATGAACACACGAGACAACTCTCCCCTCCCCCTAACTACGTAGGCTACGTAAGGCTTGACGCGGAGATTTGCGCCGTGGGGAGCAAGGTTTGTTGCACTTCCTGTATGTTTCTACTTAGCTTGTCTCGAGGCGAAGGTTGATCTCCCAGCCGGCGTCCTCGGGACTGCTCCTTCCCTCTGTGGATGGGCTGCGACGCCTGGCTGCGTCAGTTCCTCGCTGACCGGTGTGGGCGTCTCGACGCCTGGTCTCGAACTCCTCCTCCCGGCTCCACTCCGCACTGCTCGTTTGACGACGGCCGACTGCCGTTGGCGTCTCGACGCCTTCTCTTGGACTCGTCCCGGATACACTGCGCACTCCGCGCTTCACGTCGGCCGACTGCCTCGTTCCTTCCTCTCTCTCGTGGTTTTGTATGCTCGTTCGCCATATTAAACTTGCATCCCCTCTGCACGTGGCCGCGCTGACNCGCCATATTAAACTTGCATCCCCTCTGCACGTAAATATTTTTCATCAGATTATTAGAAAAAATAATGCAACAATATTATGCAATATTTATATATGCTTTTGGAATTAATATCAAACACGTAAGGAAAACCGGGTTGGAGAAAGGGGATAAAAGTGAAAAAAGTTTTTGAAATTGCATTTCATTTGGATATGGATTGATTTAATGTGACTTTAATTTTTAACACCTATACATTTCTACTTTAGCATGAAGTTTAGTTTTTAACAATAAACACTTCTGTTTTATGACCACGTAAAATAAAATGTATTAATTAACCTTGGAACTCTTTCTAATCGCGTATTTTTGGCTGGTCTAATGTGTGTTGGCAGTGCACTCAGAATAGCCAACGTAATATTAACTCTTGTTCGTTTGTGCATCAGCTGATACAGGATTTTGTAAATGGCACATTGTTTGTTTTGAATACATCAATTGCCACTCACTGACTGTCAAAATGTGGCCTTCTTATATGAAATGAACTATAACACACATTATAGGACACTAATTTTTGATTCCTACACCTGAGTTTATGATGGTGCTATATAGCTGTGTGCACACATGTAAACAGTAAGAACCTGTGCAAGATGGTAACAAGTGCCCACGTAATAAATAATACACAGTGGTTTGGTCACAGAGGTCACTACCACACATGGATATTATCAGTAATAAGCATGAAACACTTATTTTGTTTTCAACAAGCATCAAATCACTTAAGGTTCATAGTGCTCCCACCAAGTACCTGCATTGTGACAAAATAAAGAAACAGTTACCACAGAGGATGGTCCTGATATATGAGCTGGAACCAACTACCGGTGTCTGCATTGCAACTTGCAATAAACATTTTCTGGACCATGGCTACCAATAGCTTAGGTATAGAAGTCAACAAACTCACCAGTCACTTATTGTTCATCTTCCAATATTACCAATCATGCTCATTCCAGGGCCGGGCCTCTGTCACATTCATTAAAGCTAATAAGTGGTGTGTGCATCACATGACTACCCACTGACACTGAGGTTTGAATGGATTTGTTTGTTCCATGTCACACTACATTACATAATGGGGAAGATTATAATACATATACAGTCTCTACTCTTACTTTCATACATAATGTGTACCTGAAAATGAGAATGAAAGTTGAATCACATATATGCATGTAATAAGAGAGGTTCAATTCCCAGAGTGCCAAGTAAATTTTTAAAAATGAATTATTTTGGTAGAAAGACAATATATTTCATCAATACACATGAAGTGTGACATTTTCAACAAGTGTTTAACTGAAAATCATATATAGATATAAATTTGCAATACTTTCTTATACTAGAATGTTTGATTACCACTATCTGTATACATAGCAAGGTATGTACTTGAGTAGGGTAGAAAAAAATTGAGCTTAATGCACAGTATAGCGTAATGCTGTTGAGAAGCAGAACTTCCTTTTACATAAACATGTGTTTGGGATAACTTTTTAGACCTTATCGTGTTATCAATTTTTGTGAAAAAAGTATTTTTTTTTATCTGGTTAATGCAAGGTGTTGAATAGCACGAGGGTAAAGTCGTTGGGTATGAAGTTGGAATATGGAATGGTGAAGTACAATGCCTACATTGTGCAAATCCCAGTTGTGAGTTCTATGCTTCACAGAACAAAGCTGCTGAACATAAATTTCCCATACATGAAAGATGTGTGGAAGTGGCAGAAGGAGGAGGAACACAATACAATGAGGCATGTGTTACATGGTCCTAAAGATGGTAAATTCAGTGAACTCAACAAAATGTTGTCAATCTAATTTGTGAATAAAAAACAACACTTGCACGATGTTTCACAAAAGAGTGCAATAAATATGTAATGCGAGTTATCTTAACACGTGTGTCTGCAGCTCCCTACGCAAGAGTATTTAGGAAAAGAGTGATAAGTTTAGTTTTCTTTTCTGTAACCTGACATGGGGTTTAATTAAATCCCCTCTCTCTCTTTTTTGTATGTATGTACATATATATATATATATGTATATGTATATATGTATGTGTGTGTTTAATTACTGTTAAAAATGTTTCGAGACAAGAAATAAATTTATTATGTTGTTACATGAGTGTAAATTACATGAATAGTGCCATGCCAAAATTTAAATTAAAGATTTTTCAAAATAAATATGTAAACAGATTCAAATACCTACAGGTGAAATTATATTTNTCTGTAACCTGACATGGGGTTTAATTAAATCCCCTCTCTCTCTTTTTTGTATGTATGTACATATATATATATATATGTATGTGTATATATGTATGTGTGTGTTTAATTACTGTTAAAAATGTTTCGAGACAAGAAATAAATTTATTATGTTGTTACATGAGTGTAAATTACATGAATAGTGCCACGCCAAAATTTAAATTAAAGATTTTTCAAAATAAATATGTAAACAGATTCAAATACCTACAGGTGAAATTATATTTNCGCCAAAATTTAAATTAAAGATTTTTCAAAATAAATATGTAAACAGATTCAAATACCTACAGGTGAAATTATATTTACAGGAAAATTTATTACTACACATGTTAAGGAATTTATAAATAAATTAATACTCCTTGAATCTGCTCAACCCTGAAAGCTGAATCAGTCAAAATTATATGAAGGATACACGGGAAAAAGGATAATTGTCCATTTTTACAGAAAATGAGATTATGGTGTCATCTGATAGAGAATTGTCAGTACTGTTGGCATGCCAAAGCATAATGGTTAAAGGAGTTCAAAGTCCGAAATTACAGGCCTCAGAAGTAACACTTCCAGGGGAGGAGTTTAGAGCTTCGATTGCAGTTTACTCAAAACAAGCAAATATGGACATTCATCTTTTTGTCCCTGTACCATACATATATATATATNTTCGATTGCAGTTTACTCAAAACAAGCAAATATGGACATTCATCTTTTTGTCCCTGTACCATACATATATATATATTTCAGTTTTGAAACTTAGTCCAGATTCATTACAGAATATTCAGAATATATAATTAAACATTCTNTTCGATTGCAGTTTACTCAAAACAAGCAAATATGGACATTCATCTTTTTGTCCCTGTACCATACATATATATATATATTTCAGTTTTGAAACTTAGTCCAGATTCATTACAGAATATTCAGAATATATAATTAAACATTCTNTATATATATATATTTCAGTTTTGAAACTTAGTCCAGATTCATTACAGAATATTCAGAATATATAATTAAACATTCTGAAATATACAGGTCTATGCATTTAAACAAATATGAGAGAAATGAGAAAATATACATTTTTACGACATATTAGACAGCGGATAAAATAAATTTTTGTGTGTATATATACATACAGCTTTAAGCCAGTAGTATCAATGTGGAAAGGTCATTTTCATAAGCTGGTTGGAAATGCTTCAACTTAATGCATAAAGTTAAGTGCAGTTACTTTTAAAAACACTATACCAAAAGGTGAAAATAAACAAGACAATTTTTTGATGTAATGAAGATACAATATTAAAAATTAAAATTTAAGTATGTTAGGAAACACTCAAGAAATATAGGCTAATAATTTTTGGGAATAATACTTTGGGCTGGTTGCATCAACAGAGATAAATGTTTAGAAAAATTGAGGTAATGTTATCAAACTGAAATGTTTATATTAAATTTTTATTTACGTCAAGGGGTGCGTGTTTTATTATGACTACTCTTCTTTAAGAAAATTGAAAAGTCTTTAACATGATTTCCTCACGGAAACAACTCTCTAGGCTCAATCAACAGTTGAATTTATGAGCGTGCAAACAAAGATAGTGAATAAGTCTGGATAGTATTTTCGCGGCAAATAAACAATTAAACTGAAATTTGATATTGCGTGAAAGAAAAAATTTTCAAAGATTTATTAGCAAAACATTTTAGTATAATGGGAAATAAGCAGACTCCCAAAGTAATACCTTACAGAGTGGACAAAANTATTTATTAGCAAAACATTTTAGTATAATGGGAAATAAGCAGACTCCCAAAGTAATACCTTACAGAGTGGACAAAAGACCACAATCATGGGAGAAAAATAATGGTAAGGTCTCCTTGAATTTGCAGATGGTGGCCACCAACGGAATCATACAAACGAATCAAATAAGTGTCGCACACTATGCGAAAACTGAGCTAGTAGACATAAACTGTAAATTTACTGATTATAAAAAAATTAAAAAATCATTAAGTAACTCATGATTACCACTGAATTTCATATTTTGTATAATACTAAACTGGTTTCATGCATCAACATTAACTTCATGAATCTTGCATTAAATTTCCTGTCATTCGGAGGGTGTATTGTGATCTAAACCCAAAAATATGCTGTTAATAATATTCAAACAATGTATTCTTATGCTGCTATGGATTACTTTGCACAAAACACTTGTATTTTATATTGTAAAGATGACAAAGTTACTATTGCAATGTGTAGGAATGTAAAAATGATAGGTTAGTATTACTTGTTTTATTTATTTTGTTCGATCTCAAGTTTTGTACTACAATATTTAAGTATCTATTAATTTTACTTTTGTGTTAATGAACTGTATTGAACCTCTGTTTTATGTGTGGAGAAAAATGTGGAAACTAACTTAATTTAACATACGTAAAAAAGTAAGATTAAATGTGTGATTCTGATGAAAAATATATTTTTGATTGTGATCATGGTTTGTCCGAATTTCTCAACTATCAAATAATAATTTACATTGTTTTACTGTATTCTTCAAATTAATATCCACGAGACAATAAGTGTGAAGAATTCTACAGCTATTAGCAGTAAAAGACGCTATTTTATGGCCTGTATTTTCACGGCAAATATTCTTAATTTATTTGCTCACAAAAAACACCTTGAGGACATTACCAAATAGACTTTTGCTCTACATACTATATTTAATTAAAATATAATTTTTACAATGTAACATTAGTTTTTTTGGTAAATTCAGTTTGTAGTTTCTTAAAAATATGCACTATTTAATTTCAAATAGCTACTTAGTGTTGGTCTTAACCATACTTGGGTTTTATGAAAGTAATATATGGTTTGTGATATAATAATTTTAACTGATAAGATGTATTTGTAGGTTCATATACATAATTCTGAGATAGTCTAGGTTGAATTTCAATATTCTCTAATTTCTTCAAAAATCGCAAGACTTCTATTTCACAATTTTTTTGAACAACCGATATGGGTGATTATACAAAAATTGGGTAACTCAATGTCATAAATCAATAGTTGAGGCATTTTATTACATTTTGTTTGTGTTTCATGGTATTATAATAAAATTAAACCCCATTTATTTGGTCCCCCAATTTAAATGACATACTCCAAAAATAAGTAAATAAAACAACACAATAAATCCTCAAAACGTCAGTCCTCTGACGTGTCATAATGCCAAAACCACTCAGTCAAGTGGATGCAGACAAAAATATTTCCTATTTATAGCAATCCTTTTTATTTCACTACAATCTTTAATATTTTTACGAATGTATATCACAAATTTTATCATAATAACTGCAATTAACCATTAAAAAAAATTTACATAAACTTTGTCATACGATTCATCCGTCTGTCCATTATGCAATTTTAAAATTTGAAATTCCTGCGATATATTGCTTACTCAAAGTTAACAATCTTTCAGTTCTGAATGTTGGTAGTAAAGTTAGCTGCAAAATGCGCAATTTACACGGCAGCCATTACGGCGACAGTGCCAGAGGTGAAGTTATTGTGTGTGGATCCAGTCAAATTTTCAGTACTGTGGTGAGTCGTTATTTTCTACCATACCTATGTTTTATTTTGCTTTAAACATGGTTAACTGTGATTTGCAAAAATGTTACCTCCTAGTTATTGAAAATACCGATGGAAACAATAGTTTCAATTATAACCTCAAATTTATATCTGATTCATCAGTACTTTGTCGTCAGTCCCATGTCTGGCATTGCAGTCAGCGGACTGACGTGTTGCCAGAGTACTGACGGGTATTAAGTTCAGAGCCTTTTTATCTGAAATATTATTGTGCATTGAAGTTTTTTTTACTTATTACAGGCTAAAACATCATGCCGCCGTCTAAAAAGAAGCAAAAATTGTCTAGGGAGGAAATATTAAAAAAGAAAAGAGAAACTGAAAAGGCTCGTTTAATCAGAATTAAAAGTGATCCAATTTATTTAGCCAAGTATAAAGAAAAACAAAGGTTGCAGTATTTAAAAAGAAGGAGAAAGGGCAAAGAAAAACTGTTGGAGATATGACGCCTCGGAAGCTACGTATAAATAGAAAAAAGTGGAAAGAGTATCCGTCAAATTATAGGAAAAAACAAGTGTTGAACCGAAACACACGAACTNGTGTTGAACCGAAACAGACAAACTTTTTTTGCATCAGAATACACCTTCAACCACTGACGATGAAGGACCGCCAATTGTTCCTGAAGAAAATAGACAAAACATTTACAAAGACCAAAGACGGCAAGAAGCTAAAAGGAGAAGTCAAACACACAGAAAGCACAGAAACAAGCAATTAAAGAAATTGAATGTCGTTATTTCGAAACTTAAATCTAAACTAAACACTAAGCATCAAAAATATAAACGAGTTAAAAAGCAATTAAAGAAAGCCATAAAATCTGTTGAAAAAATGCCAAAAACGAGAATTAAAGAAATGGGTGAAGATATTACTAAAAAGAAAGAATTAGTAAAGAAAGCCTTTTTTGGTGAAGTTATGAAAATTCAACTAGAAGAAAACTACTAAAAAATTAAGAGTCATAAAGAAAAAGGGAATTTAAACAAGTCATATCTGGAAGAGTAGTGAAGAAATACAATCTATGGCGAATCAAAAATAAAGCGGTGACATATAAAAAAATTGGGCATAACCTTTCAAAACAAAAAATAAAGAACGGAAAAAAGCAAATTCAAATATTAGTTTAGCAGTTTTTAGAAGCTAATAGCCACCAAGCAGCCGGAAAGAAGGAATTTATATCTCGGAAGCAAATTAAAAAACAGAAGCGATACTTGTTTGATAGTTTGATAAACCTTTACAAAAAGTTTTTAAAAACTGTTCCATTTAAAATCAGTTATTCTCTATTTACTCGACTAAGATCATTTTGGGTCGTACCCCCAACTTTTTCAAAACCGCGACACATGTGCTTGTATGATCCATGAAAACATGGAACTCAAACTTGCTGCTCTGAAAAATGCAAATATACTTAAAACTGTAAGTAATCATCAAAGTATGCTGGAAATGCTTTGTTGCGATCGATACACTGAAATGTGTTTAGAGAGGACATGTGAGGACTGTTGCTCCAAAACTTTACACTACGCAGAATTCGATAATTCAAAGCCCTTCTTGTTCAAAAAGTGGGTAAATAAAAAGGAGTCCATAATTAATCTCAAAACAAAGAAAGAACGGTTTGTTACGAAATATAAAAAAAGAAGCAGATGTAATAGCATCCAAAGATCTAATTTTGAAACTTGAAGAAGATATAGGGAATTTTTTCCGCCATACTTTTTGCATAGTTCACCAGTACAATGTGATTATACAACTGAAGGAGTATTTAACTGAAAACGATGCCATAGTACACACTGACTTTTCAGAAAACATTTGTACTAATAGCCTGGTCACCAGCTGGAAATCCAATCCTTTCATTTTGGCGGTTCGCGTACCCAAATTTTGCTATACACAGTTGTAGTGTACCTAAAAAACTCAGTTATTTCACACTGCACTATGTCATAAATCTGTCACATAATGTCGGAGCTATTTGGGCCCATCTGAAACCAGTGTTAGCATCACTGCCACCAAACATTGACCATATTCACTTTCTCAGTGACGGTCCCGTAACTCAATATAGGAACAAGTCCATGTTTTACGTGCTGGGCTACAAGCTGGAACAAATGTATCCTAGCATTATGAAATATACCTGGAACTATCACAAGGCTGGCCATGGAAAGGGGGCACCCGGTGGTGTAGGGGCCACATGTAAGCGAACAGCAGATCAAGTGATCACTACAGGAGGTGATGTAACTGATCTTAAAGAGTTTGTTGCGGTGATTCGCGAGAGATGCCAAGGTATACGAGCAGATGTGATTGAAGCAGATGAAACTGAGCAAATGAACACCGTAATTAACGAAAACCTGTCTGAATTTGTTGCTTTTAAGAGGACACTATTGGTGCATCAGGTAACCGGCTCTGCTTATTTTCCAAACCAGCTTAAAATGAAGTTATTTAGTTGTTTCTGCCACCCTGATGGATGTGATCATTACAAGCTAGGAACTATTAAGTATGAGACAGAACAGCCGGACACACATCTAAATATGACGACGGTATTCACGGACTCAGAAGACGATAATCTGCTACTATCTGCCTGCGTGAGAAACACCAATGGCAACCCNCGACGACGGTATTCACGGACTCAGAAGACGATAATCTGCTACTATCTGCCTGCGTGAGAAACACCAATGGCAACCCTAGCTTGGAACATAATTCATCTATGCCAGGAGTTAGCGACTATGCTAAAGCACAACAAGAAAATCGTTATAGCAGTGGTGATTATGTCTTGGTCAAATATGCAGCACGAAGAACAGAATATCATTATGCAGATATCTGCTCTTCTGTTGACAATGAAGATGGTGAATTGAGAATTACGTTCCTCAAAATTTGTAACAAGGATGGCACCCTGTTTAAGCTGGACAAAAGTGATGTGTCAGATGTACCAGTGGACCAGGTATTAAAATAACTACTAATACCAAACCTAGTTACAAAAGGTAACAGGGTATTTTACCAGTTCAAAGAGAAGATTGCCGTTTTTAAAAAGTAATTGTTATTATTTTAAATTTTTAAGAAGATATTTTTGTTGCAGCAAAAAACTAATTTTTGTTTATTTTTAAAGTCATTATACTTTGTGATTGTTAACTAAAGTACAAGAAAAGATACAAATTTTAAGTTTGTTGATTTCTACAAATTTATCTATTGTTAAGAAAAACCTACCTCAAAGTAATTTAAGTTAGCATTAAAAATGTTAAAAGAATGTTTTGAAGACTGAGTTACTAGGTACTTACAGTATTACATAATTATAGGTAATGTTAATAGTAACTGTGATTTGATTGTTGAACTGTGTGCAATTACAATATTCTAAGATATNTAGGTAATGTTAATAGTAACTGTGATTTGATTGTTGAACTGTGTGCAATTACAATATTCTAAGATATTTGGTCTCACACATGTTTAAAGTAACAATAAATCTTAATTGTGTATTTAATCAGTACCATGTCCCCCTCATCAGTCCTCTGGCAGTCAAATTCAGAAAAATCCAAATAACTCACAAAATAATTTAAAAAGTGACTAGCCCCATCTAGAACAGTATATTGATTAGATTACCCATCTCCTCATACCGAAATCAGTTAAATTACAGTTAAAAACGATACTAAACCAAAAGAGGTCAAAAGTTACCCAACTTTTGTATAATCACCCATATATAGGTTTGTGTTTACGCCTTAATCCATAAAAAAAAANAGGTCAAAAGTTACCCAACTTTTGTATAATCACCCATATATAGGTTTGTGTTTACGCCTTAATCCATAAAAAAAAATATTGGAGATTTAATTGTTTTAACTCGATACACTGATAAAAACAGTGATAAACTTTGTTGTGAAACATAAATGGCAGATAATCAAGATAATTAGGTAATTTAACAAATTTAAATAATTTCNGTGATAAACTTTGTTGTGAAACATAAATGGCAGATAATCAAGATAATTAGGTAATTTAACAAATTTAAATAATTTCTTAATCGTTGGTGCTAAACTTTCCCTTAATATTTGACTGGGTAAGATTGAGTTTAAACTTTTCCTTTCTACGGTAAAAGTCCATAACTATGTCACAACACGCTTGATGGACTACACAAAATCCAGGTTTATCTAAGTGAATAAATAGTAAAAGCCCAGGTTTTTTTTTTTTACCAAAATGATTGCAATGTTAGGAAAATTAAAAAAAAAATGTATGTTTGAATAAATATTATTCATATATCTTAGTAAAATTAAAAAAGTGCAGTTATTTTCAATAAAAATTTCAAAAATCACTTTGTTAATTCAGAGAACAACTTCTCTGTGAATTTGCTAGCTCATTTTTCTGTATTTATGGTTTATAAAGAGGTATTACGAAAAAAGAAGATTCATTTTCGTTATGTGTGTGTTTCAATGTCTATAAAAAGAATTAAAANTATAAAGAGGTATTACGAAAAAAGAAGATTCATTTTCGTTATGTGTGTGTTTCAATGTCTATAAAAAGAATTAAAAATTTTTTTTCCCTGTAGTAGTATAATAATGCAAATCAAAATATAAAAAATCAGTGATACTCATAATTCATGTATCGTTTTTCTGCAACTGTTTGGAATACTAAAAGTTTTAATTTCAGTATAACTACACATGTAAGTAACTTTATCATTTTCTAGAAATGCTAAAAGCATTTGTGTTAAAAGCATTTCTCTCATATTANACTACACATGTAAGTAACTTTATCATTTTCTAGAAATGCTAAAAGCATTTGTGTTAAAAGCATTTCTCTCATATTATGTTCGTGCAACTTTTAGATGTCTGAAGGTGTTTTCAAAGTGTCGTAAATATCCTAACTGCTGCAGAAANTATATTATGTTCGTGCAACTTTTAGATGTCTGAAGGTGTTTTCAAAGTGTCGTAAATATCCTAACTGCTGCAGAAACTATAATGTTCTAATTATAGCGGTCGATAACTCTTCATGTAGCCTTGTCATTGCTCTTCCCCAAAAATGAAGTTACACGGAATAGAAATGCAGTAGAGAGGTTTGGGCGGCTCTTAACATTGAGGTCTTGAAAGCCAGGGATGGAGAAGTGAGGTGAGTACAGAGCAGCCCCGGAATGCCAGGGCAGGTGAAATGGGAGATTTCAGAGAAAAACCCTTGACCAGTATGTGAAAATCCGGGAGTGACCCCACCGGGAATCAAATCCGGTTCACCTGGGGAGGCAAGCGCTTTAGCCGCTACACCACTGTGGCCCCTGTGGGTAACAGACATAGGTTTTGTATTTTATATGTCCAAAGCATTATTAGGTAGTGTTTCCGAAAAATTAACTGTACATTTCCTTAACAATTTACATGAATATAAAAAATAATTTTACAGTGTAGAAAAAATATTAGATTTAATTGGCAAATTTATTTAATTTTTACATATATGGACACACCTGTAAATACATCAATTTCAATGAGAATGTGTAATATAACACCAATGTAGATTTTTTTAAAATGTGAAACACATTAAATTGAATGTAAGGAAAGGAGAAAGGAGAGACACATATTTTTCTTTAAGGTAGGTTTTCAAATATATTTGTTCTGACATAAAATGCTTTCCTGAAATACTAATGTTATACATATAAGTATCTGTTAGATTGGAAGAAACTAAAAAACANCTGACATAAAATGCTTTCCTGAAATACTAATGTTATACATATAAGTATCTGTTAGATTGGAAGAAACTAAAAAACAACTTGACATGATAGTGTGTAGTATTAGAATATTTTTAATTTATTTTAGCATAATAATTATTATGTTTAAGTCCCCAATTAATGGTGGAAGACTATCATGCAGACTTCTAACTTAACGTAAACACTGAAGCCTCATTCAGAATTCAAACGCAAATCTTCTCTCACGGAAAGCCGATATCTAATTGACAACGGCCGTAAAATTCAGGGGTTTCTATGCATTTTTGCCCTTAAAATAACCACATGCAGAACAAATTTTTCACAAAGAGTTTAAGTTAGTATAGAGCATCATTAATAATAGAGAAACTGATTTACGTTAGGCTGTGAATGTCAATTGTGGTCTAATGTGCTTCTTATCATGGAGAGCATACAACAGGAAAACTCACAACGTGACAATACCTGTTCACATGCAGTACGAGTATTCCAGGACTGCCATCGTGCTGTCGACACCCTTCCTTGGCCAGCTATGTCACTAAATTTGCAGTTTAAACAACATATCTGGAGCCAGCTCGGATGGCCCCTTCATACATCAACGGGTCTGCAGCAATTGGAGCGGCATTAGCAGCAGGGTGAAGCAACTATGTACTGAAGGAACTATTCAACTATACAATTTTGCCCGAATGAATGGCCCATTGTTCGGAAGTAATCAATTATATGTACTATAGTTACAATTGCCTTTGCCAAGTTTCATCTCATTTTGATGTCTCCTGTGTGAAGCAAGTTTTATGACAGTGCCAGAGTGTGCATATATTTATATATATCATACTAATATTATAAATGCGGAAGTCTGTGTGTGTGTGTGTGAATGTTTGTTACCACTCAGCTCCATAACGGCTGAACGGATTTTGATGAAATTTGGTATGTAGGTACTTTAAGGTCCGGGAATAGGACATATGATACTTTTTATCCCAGTAAATTGTATGGGTCCTGTGGAATAACAACAAAATGTAATTCTGCAACGGCTGGGAACGTGACCAAAATATTGTTTTCCTCTGGTGTCTGAGTTTATCAGACTGCGTAAGGACCTACCAAATGGCTTAACGACTGCTATCAATCGATAACAACAGGGACCGTATATCTAACGTGCCCTCCAAAGCACGGAAGCGCTCAGATGTTATGCCACTAAACGGTCACCCATCCAAATGTGTGCCGCTGGAAACGTTGCTAACTTTGGTGATTNCCGGACCAAATATGTAACATACCCTCCGAAGCCCGGAAGCGCTCAGATGTTATGGCACTAAACAGTCACCCATCCAAATGTGTGCCGCTGGGAACGTTGCTTAACATTGGTGACCGAGAAAGATTCCTCAGCCAAGCGCAAAAAGTAGTACCTAGGTACACTTATTTCTAAAGCAACAACTNATTGGTGACCGAGAAAGATTCCTCAGCCAAGCGCAAAAAGTAGTACCTAGGTACACTTATTTCTAAAGCAACAACTTGATGAAACTCAAATTTTTATTTTCATACATCGATGCTGGAAAGCGGAAATGTGGGAATGTGGTAACTACGTGATAGTTGCACAGATACACTCCAAATACAATACTCTACTTCTTGGCTATCGGGTTTTTTTATAAAGGAAGGAAAACCCAACGGCATTAGTCAATTTTTGGAAGGCCAACATAGTATAATTTTATAATTCCCTGTTTTCACATAAATTAATTGTCTTTTCCAAATTTATTTATTAGTGTATCACTGTAAAACTCAATTGTACCCAGGCAAAGTCGGGCCAGTTCGCTAGTGTGTGTGTGTGTTTGTGTGTGTGTGTGTGTGTGCGCGCACACACACACAAATAAATTCTTATTTTTCAAGGAAAATTTGAATAATACAAATATAATTCTGGTGGGGCTGTTCAAAATATGATCAGCATGCTGCACCATCAAAACTTTATTATGAATCAACAAATTGGACTATTATATAGAATATCCATTTAGTTACACTATAATGTCAAAATATCATAACTTTGAGTGAGTGAGTGAGTGAGTGAGTGAGTGAAGAGATTTGGGCGGCTCTTAACATTGAGGTCTTGAAAGTCAACATAACTTGGAACCTATTAAAAATAGAGCATTGTGGTTTGTTTTCAAACGTTCTGCAACTCAAAAAGGTTTCTTTTGTCACTCCAGAATCACAATATGTGCCTCACTTGTGGCCTGTAGAACATCAAGTCAATGTTCAAGTTCTGCCCATGTAAACACAGAGAAAAATGTTTGCTTCAGCCAACAAAATGTTTATTTTGTTTAGGCTCAAATATAAATTTAATTGCTCCAACAAAACGTTTTGCTTAGTGAACAAAACTTTAAAAGAAACAAAATTAATTTTGTTAATTTACAAAATACATGCTTGAATTAACAATATTTACAAAAGAAAACCCAACACTAACGAAATTAATATTTATAAAATACCAATGGTGACCACCAGGTAAGCCAATAAACTTAACAAGTCATATTATTACTATATGAAATACACTACAGAATCAAACCAAATTTGACGTGAAGAAACTATTTGAAATGCACAATCAAATGAAACAATAACATCAATAGCCAAGAGATCAACAACGAAAAAATAAATATATAAATACACATAGGGAATAGTTGCCTAGTCACTGTTACCGGTAACGATAATTAGAACTACAGGAAATATTCAACAGAATCGGAAATAATTACAAAATATAAGAGACGGTGTTCTGCACGCAGAATTGAAGTGTTTAGATAGAAAAGTATTCATGCATAAAAGGGAAGTCAGAAGAGTTTACGCATCCCAGTTATACTATGATAGTGATTTTGTCTGTGCTTAACAGTGAGTGTGAGATGAGGTGTGGATGAAGCCGTATCAAAACGACATGTAGTAGGAAAAGAAATTAACGTACTGAAACCTGATGGCCAATGGCTAGGTGTTCAATTTTTCACCCACGTATGGGAAAATCGAATGTGACCTGCTGGAGGCATCGAACCCAGCTTTTCATGGTAGGAGGCAAGTGGTCTAACCACTGCACCAACGCAGGTTTAAAATCTGTGGTCCTGCATTGGATTGTAGATGATGACTGCCATATCAATACATTGAGTAAGACAAATTTATGTCTTCTTAATTTAATTTATGTTTCATCTGTTTTGATAGTTATGGGCTCGCAGAATGGTAAACAAGATTTTGCAGTCAAGTGACCAAAACACTAAGTTATATAGCATATTTTCTGGAACAGGTGAAGGACATGGTATCAAATAAATAAAACAGAACAGTATATTACCAAAAAATATTTTATTTTTCACATACATCAAAAATNGGGGGGGGGGGGAGAGACAGAGAGAGAGAGCACATTACCCAAACAATATTTTACATTTAAAAGGTTAAAGGAGAAATACGCCATTGGTATAATTTGGCACTAGCCTATGAATTCCGTCATGATCTTTCCATTGCACTCATCCTTATATTTCCTAACCACTTTCTTGTTTGCAGACGAGAAGCACTTGTGAACTATGGAGTAGCTCCTGGTGTCAAATTCTGTGAAGAACCTTGCATCCGCGATCATGTCATTGTAAAAGTCCTGGGTTCTGATCTCAAACAGGAACAAGTCAGTATCCATATACAGGAGCATGATATTGTCTCCGTACCGAGCCTTCATCACGTCGTAATGGAATCTGTACATGAAAGTTTTTGACAAGTCTAGCACCGGTAATTCTGCGTATATGGGTTTGTCAAAAAGTATGGATTCATGCTATAGTCGAATCAGGGAAAGAAATTCATCGTAAATCGATCAGTCCGGGAAAGTAGGCTTGGTTATCAGAAGTCGTTTTTCGCTGCAGATCAGCTCCATTTTTTGTAGTTTTATTTTGTTCTCCAACAATTTTACGAACGTTGCATTATTAACTAATTTAAATAATTCCTTCTTGAAGTCATCAGTGGCTGCCTGTTGCTTCGTAGTGTTGAGCTAGATGTAAGGCTTTAGCCATGCTTTTTGCTCGAATACTCGTACACAATGAACTTTTACGAGTCTCAATCTGTGACATAGCACCTGGTTCAGGTTGCGGTAGTGGACAATATAACTTTTTTTGTCTTTGAGTGTAGTTATCAGTTTCGGATGCTTGGAGTCCGGGGGATGCTGGTTGACAGGTAGGAATGGTAGGTCTTTGTGGTCTTCATGCAGGGCTGCGGGGTACACGACATCAACCTCTAGGATGTATCCGGTGTTACCACCGTCTGGCACAACCATTACATCAATGTCTGTGCTGACCCACAAAATGTTTTGTACCGGGAGCGGCAGTGACATGGACCATCCGTACAGGTTGTTCGTATTCCAGGTACCGCAGGTATGTCGCTGGCTTGCTTGGATCATATGTTTCCGGCGCATATAAGTTGTTTGCCACCACATGTCGTTTGACGCACTGTGCTACACCACCACGGAACCCTTCTTCAGTAAACATATACATGACGTAATCGGTGAGTAACTCCAGATTTACACGTCATCCAAAGCATGGCATCAAAAGTGAACCCTGGAGTGCTGAAGTAGTGAGTACAGTCGAGCTTGTTTACGTGGAAATACACAAGTCCCTGAAATTTTCAAAGACATCGATGAGCATATCTGTCATCAGGTACAAGTCCGAATACTTCCAAAGGTTCGCACAGTTGAACGTTTCCCATACCATCTGGGCATGCTTGTAATCTTTGGCAGTGATGTCGGTGCCGGTCAGCCGGTTGTGGAATGCTTCTTTCAAGGGCAGCTGCGACTCATTCAATTTCTCCCAACTGTCGACGTAATCGTATGGAAACACGCCTTTGCGTGTGACCAGTGACAGTTTGTTAGAGCCAAACAATTTCATGTTGTTAAATTTTGAAGGCGGCAGGTACTCTGGCAGGGATGCTAGACTGTGGGCCATAAACCTAAATATACCAACAAACAGCACCGAAAATCTGTCTCCCAGCTGCTTTGAAAACGTGATCAGTTTCTCACTCGTGTGCGAAATAATGAAGATGTCTTTCATATAGCATCCCAGCTGCCTGATGATGAAATTCTCGTCGTAGCTCAAATGGAAGAGAACGAGTTTCTTCGGCGCAGCAGATTGCAGCTAATGCACGCAACCCCGATGTACTTGCTGGTAAAATGATCATGGTCACGTACTTTATAATTTTCTACTGTGAACGCTAATTTGCAGTAGCAGCATCTCGTCGCCCGTAAGTAGCTTGCCTTTTCAGCTGGTGTGAGCAGCAGTATTTGCTTTGAAGTGGCTAAATATCTTTGACCGCATTGCCAATATCCACTATTGCTTCCATGAAGTGCTTCTCCACATCCAGCCCCCTATACAGTACCGGTTGTTTAGGCAGTGTCGAGGTGAGCGATTCAGGAAATACGTTATTATCGACTTGCATGTATATACAATAGCTGTACGCCTCTTACTTCTGGTAGGTGCACGTGTATAAGTGGGTGGAGTCCGGCTGGCAGATGTAAACTGGTTTGAGCAAGGCCTCAAAGTCAGCATACACGACAATTGGCAATTTATCCATGTGATGGTAATTCTTGAATTTCAAAACAGGCAGCTGTCCATTTTGCTCTGGTTGCAGCATTTCAGCACACAGTGGGGCATTTTCCTTGTAGTATTTCATGTGTTGTTCTAAACACTGCTGCCCTGTCACCCTGGAATTTCGTGGCAGTTCATGTTAAAATGTAAAGCACCGCTTACATATATGGATATGGTGGCCGTGGGCTGTCAATTGTGAGCTCAAAATTATTGATGTAGGTATAGTGGATGTCCCATCTTCAGTTGTCAGCAGTAGCAGGTCAAAATGATTTTCTATTTCTTCTTTCACAACTCGTATGGGCACGACCTTCTCATCGGTGAGCGAGTACACATTGACTGACACAGTAGGGTTGATCTTCTCAAAGACTTTGATTTGACGCAGCAGTGACGAGAATTCCAGTCCGGAAAAATCAAATTTCAATTTGAGGGCTTTGTGGCAGTGGTCGACTCGTTGGGGATCGGTACCTTCAACATAACGTGCCAAAATCAACCACTTAAAACACATGTGGTCNGGCAGTGGTCGACTCGTTGGGGATCGGTACCTTCAACATAACGTGCCAAAATCAACCACTTAAAACACATGTGGTCGCTGGTGTTTTGCAGGTTAGTTGGAGCCATCCTGTTCATGATCGCTGCAGGCAGCTCAATGTAAGACGAGGCACGGANCTGGTGTTTTGCAGGTTAGTTGGAGCCATCCTGTTCATGATCGCTGCAGGCAGCTCAATGTAAGACGAGGCACGGAGGGGATCCTGCTTGTTAATTCGGAGCTGTAGGTGGTTAACTTTTGACAACGCCCACCCCGAACAGCGCTCTTTGTACATTTCTTCCTCTTCTCATATTTTCCCTATACAGGATTATACAGGATTTTACCACTTTTTGATTTCACCAGTCTCATAAACAGGTACATTCGCAGTCTTGAATGCTCTTTTGTATGTATCTTTGTTTGAAGTATTCGGTTTCGCATAATCACACTCAAGTCACATTAAATTTAATTGGGCCCTGCTCTCGTACTTCCTTGGTTAGTTGTCTAACAATACTTTTCTTTATGAGAGCCACCAAAAATATTTTGACGAACTGATCTTGTTATGTACCACATACGTCTTTAAATTGCGCTGGAAAGCGGTTTCGGCTTCCATGATTCTTGGGCTTGGCAGATGCTCACATGATGATGAAGTATCTTTAGAGATATTGGTTTAAATGACGATGGAGACTGACTGTACATGATGCATTTTCACAGGTCATGTCGCAATTTCCACAACTATGGTCATTCGATCTGCATTCTTCGCGCAGCCATACTTCTTGTACCTTTGAGCATTGTGGTTGAACACGAAGGTTTTATTGCAGAAGTGACATGGGTGTCGATGTATTGCATTTGCAGATCCAGTTGGTGGTGGAGCGAATGGCATCGTCGACGACGTAGGCAGTCCAACTGGAGCCAGCGATCGTACAGCCAAAGACGAAGTCGGGACGCCGGTCGCAGGCACACCATTAAATGTACGCTTCATCTTGATCTCTACGGGGGAAAAATAAAACAAAATTAATATGTAAAAATGTTTTGGGAGCTACGCAGTATATTAGGTTCACACACATGGCATAGGAAGCTAAATAAATGGTCCAGTATAAAAAAAATTTAATATATGTTACAGTAAGTTTGATTTAAAGCTAAGAACACTCCACGCCATATATCTCGGAATATATGCTGTAATGGTTTGTTGGCTTAGGCAGGTATTTGAAATTTTAGCAGATTTTTACTTTGGTGCGAAAATATGTACGCGTAATTACGAGCACTACCAATTATAACATGCATACTATGATGGATGAGCCGAACGCAATATAACTTACCAAAATGATTGCTAAAAAAGTTAGGAGAAAGACGATGATCTGTCACCTGTCGCATCAGACGAAGAATTGAGACAATATGCGATTCTGCCTGCCTTATATATCTGCTGAGCCCAATTGTTACGTGACCAATAGCCAATCACAAGCGAGCAGTGCAGCATAAAATAACTTACCGAATTGATGGCTAAGAGGGTCAGGAGAGAGAAACGATCTGTCACCTGCCACATCAGATGAAGAAATGTGACGTTGGGTGACTCAGCCCACCTTATATACCTGCTGAGTCCGAGGTGTCACGTGACTAACAGCCACACGTGAGTGAGCAGTGTACCTTAAAATAACTAACCATAATGATAGCCACGAAAGCCAGGAAAGGGAAGAGGATCTTGCATTAGATGAACTACGAAGCTGGGCAACTCTAATCACCTTACATATCCATAGAACCTGAGATGCCACAAGCAAGCAATGTTAAGTCATCGTAAATTTTTTATCCATTGGTGCACTCAAGCTAGAAATGATAGAAACTGTAGCAGTCGGGCTAATATTATAACTGAAAGGTGTGAGTGTGCATGCATGCATGTTCGCATGGTCATGTTAGGATGGACAGATATCACATAGTTGAGGAGCAGGCCTTCGATGCCCTGGATGCCAGCTCCCTACTGCTGCTAGTGTCCAGAGAAAGAGAGAGAGAGAGACTCTCAGTTAAAATAAGTTTTGGAAAANTGCCAGCTCCCTACTGCTGCTAGTGTCCAGAGAAAGAGAGAGAGAGAGACTCTCAGTTAAAATAAGTTTTGGAAAACACATCAGTTGCAATGGTTACACTTGGTTATGCTATAATGTCCTTAAAAGAAATTGTATATTTTCCACTTCATAAAACACAACAAACTCTTAAATATATATTCAACCTTTACTTGTATAGGGGAAAAATAAAGTACCACGCATCTTGCTTGTACCTAAACAAATATATGGAAAGCTAATTAGAAGAATGGGGCAAGAGAAATAAACTTTATGATGTGTACTTTCTCAGTGTTCATATACACTCAAGTGCCAATCCCAAAGCATTTGCATATGACTCTTTATCTCCCCTCTGGATTAAAAATAATAATCAACGATGGTGTTACTTTTACAGGGCAATGGTTGCTAGTGGCATTTCGCTGCCTATGGTGTAAATGCATGGAAATTATTTTTCAGGTGCTAATAAGTGCAGACCTAAAACTTGAGAAAATAAGTTTTTGATTAGACTATTATGTATTTTTTTAAAATTTGCTTGTGCTGTCCTTTCAGGTTTTTTAATGTTAGACATGTATATCTTGGCAGATGGGCCTTTGGGAACAATACTATCCTTACAGAGTGACCCATGGTAGAGAGGTGGTCAGTTTTAAGTTAGTTCAACAATCATTACTTATAAAAAAAAACCACACAAATTATAGTCATGAATTTAAAAAGGCAACTCGATAAATTAAAATTGTTGAAGTAAAAGATATAGATTGATGATAAACTGGCGTGAATTAAGAAGCTGAAAGTAATAAAGAGGGGGGAGAATAGACCTGCATAGTTTCGCGAAAGTCGATGCACATACAAATTTTTAAAATCACTTAATTTTTAATTTGTTAAAAAACTTTACATGTCAATTACATTAAGTTTAAAAAAAATCCACTTAATAAACCCAATAATTATAGTTAGCAAAAAATTTACACTGTGTACATTTTATGCATAGGTGCTCTTCCAGATGAAAAAAAATAATTTTTGAAATAGGATAATAAATACAGATATTCGATTTGGCATGCCCTATGCCTATAAAAGTAANCTCTACGCCTATAAAAGTAATATGGTTACTAGAAAGATACATTTAAGCTTGAACGGTTATTGAACGTAACCGCTGAGCTCCTTCGGGTAGACCAGCAATCCCGAGTTGAGCCGAAGACATCCCCTCCCCCCAGCCACTGAAGCAGCACACTCCCATTTAAAATACATTGCACCAGCTTCGATATATATACACTACTGGCATGATAACAGCATTGTCAATGTAGCATCTAATGCAGAACCAATAAATNTGCCAGCTCCCTACTGCTGCTAGTGTCCAGAGAAAGAGAGAGAGAGAGACTCTCAGTTAAAATAAGTTTTGGAAAATACATCAGTTGCAATGGTTACACTTGGTTATGCTATAATGTCCTTAAAATAAATTGTATATTTTCCACTTCATAAAACACAACAAACTCTAAAATATATAAATATATATTCAACCTTTACTTGTATAGGGGAAAAATAAAGTACCACGCATCTTGCTTGTACCTAAACAAATATATGGAAAGCTAATTAGAAGAATGGGGCAAGAGAAATAAACTTTATGATGTGTACTTTCTCAGTGTTCATATACACTCAAGTGCCAATCCCAAAGCATTTGCATATGACTCTTTATCTCCCCTCTGGATTAAAAATAATAATCAACGATGGTGTTACTTTTACAGGGCAATGGTTGCTAGTGGCATTTCGCTGCCTATGGTGTAAATGCATGGAAATTATTTTTCAGGTGCTAATAAGTGCAGACCTAAAACTTGAGAAAATAAGTTTTTGATTAGACTATTATGTATTTTTTTAAAATTTGCTTGTGCTGTCCTTTCAGGTTTTTTAATGTTAGACATGTATATCTTGGCAGATGGGCCTTTGGGAACAATACTATCCTTACAGAGTGACCCATGGTAGAGAGGTGGTCAGTTTTAAGTTAGTTCAACAATCATTACTTATAAAAAAAAACCACACAAATTATAGTCATGAATTTAAAAAGGCAACTCGATAAATTAAAATTGTTGAAGTAAAAGATATAGATTGATGATAAACTGGCGTGAATTAAGAAGCTGAAAGTAATAAAGAGGGGGGAGAATAGACCTGCATAGTTTCGCGAAAGTCGATGCACATACAAATTTTTAAAATCACTTAATTTTTAATTTGTTAAAAAACTTGACATGTCAATTACATTAAGTTTAAAAAAAATCCACTTAATAAACCCAATAATTATAGTTAGCAAAAAATTTACACTGTGTACATTTTATGCATAGGTGCTCTTCCAGATGAAAAAAAATAATTTTTGAAATAGGATAATAAATACAGATATTCGATTTGGCATGCCCTATGCCTATAAAAGTAATATGGTTACTAGAAAGATACATTTAAGCTTGAACGGTTATTGAACGTAACCGCTGAGCTCCTTCGGGTAGACCAGCAATCCCGAGTTGAGCCGAAGACATCCCCTCCCCCCAGCCACTGAAGCCGCACACTCCCATTTAAAATACATTGCCCCAGCTTCGATATATATACACTACTGGCATGATAACAGCATTGTCAATGTAGCATCTAATGCAGAACCAATAAATNCCCAGCTTCGATATATATACACTACTGGCATGATAACAGCATTGTCAATGTAGCATCTAATGCAGAACCAATAAATCCATTACACAATGTATCCAGATTTTCAAGAACACAAAAGAAAGCTGCGACAATAATTACACAGCCACATTTTATTTATGCATATAACACTGGAATGGGAGGTGTTGACCGAAGCTACCAAAACATTAGCTTGCATAGCATAAACATTCATGGGAATAAATGGTACGTTCCTCTCATTGCACATTTAGAAGATGTNAAAACATTAGCTTGCATAGCATAAACATTCATGGGAATAAATGGTACGTTCCTCTCATTGCACATTTAGAAGATGTGGCAGAACAAAATGCATGGCAACTGCACAAAATAAGCAATGTAAAGCCGAACCATTTCGAAGAAGCAGCGCCCTTGNGGCAGAACAAAATGCATGGCAACTGCACAAAATAAGCAATGTAAAGCCGAACCATTTCGAAGAAGCAGCGCCCTTGCATTATTGGAAATGAACCAACGTGCAAGAGGAAAAAAGCGGAGTCGACCATCAAGCTTGAAAATGTGGATTTCCGGTTTGATCATCTTGACCATCTCGCAATTTCTCAAGGAAAGCAGACCAGATGCAGGATGTGCCACAAAAAAGCATTAAAAAAATGTCAAAAGTGTGACGTAGTGTTTCATATAAATTGTTTTGTGAGTTATCGTAAAAACTTGAAAATCTGAGCAAAAATTAAAGAAAAAATAATAACATATAAGTGTGTGTGTGGATTTTAGTAACTTAAAAATCAACACATAATGAAAAACATTTGTACATGTTCTTTCATACCATTATAACTATATATATAATAAAAAAAATAATTTTTTTTTGGCATATCTGGGTTAAACCTTCTAAAGTAAAATTTGCAGTTCAAGAAATTTCCTTCCTAGGGCATGAAATTTCATCTTGTGGAATCTCCATTGACCCTGAGAGGGCAAAAGCCATTAGAAACTTTCCACCACAACGAGGTGCTAAAGGCATAGCATAATTCATTGGTACAATTAATTTTTTTGGAAAATGCATCCCAAATTTAGCACAAAATGCAGATCCACTTCAGATATTTTGAAAGTAATCAGCAAAATTTGAGTGGGGAGATGAGCAAAAATTACATTATTCATCCTCCTGTACTCCGTATGCCGGATTTTACAAAGTCTTTTATCCTTCAAACTGATGCTTCAAGTCAGGCGATAGGCGCTGTTTTGGCTAAGGAGATTGATGGTTGTTGTCAGCCGATTGGGTTTGCATCACGCATCCTTACTTCCTAAGAAAAGAAAGCTTCAACAGTGTATGAATTAGAATGTTTGACTGTTGTTTTTGGAGTGGATAAGTTCGTCAGTATTTAGAGCATGCTGAATTTCAACTTGAGACTGACAAACACGCTTTGTCATGACTTTTGGCACACCCACAACATCTGGGAAAGATTGGCCGTTGGGTAATTAGAATTTCTTCATTAAAGTTCAAAGTGCAATACATCAAGGGAACCCAAAATGTGGTAGCTGATACTATGTCACGAATGTTCGAAGGTACCAATGTGGAACCTGAAGTTCTTCCAAATTGCAATGTTTTATCAAGTTTTCCATTGGCATTTCACAATCTTAAACAGCACCAGAAAAGGACAATGACTTAAACAAATCATTACAAGTTAAAAATCAGGTATTGAACAAAAGTCCTATTTCCTTTCCAAAGGTCTTCTGTGTTACAGGTATCATGATAAACAGAAACAAATTATGTAGCCTACTTATCTAAAACCTATATTTGATTATTTTCATTCCTAACCTATCGGAGCACACCTAGGCATTCAGAAAACTATTCAGGCTATTCATCAGCATTTCATTTATAAAGGTATGGATGCTGATATCTCAGAAAGCGTGAAATGTAAAATACTCGCCCTGAGAAAGCCAGCTCAAAACACATATTTAGATTTTCTTTCATCAGATGTAGCCAAAAAAAAAAAAACCTATGGAAAAATTGTTTATTGACTTTGTTGGTCCTTTTCCTAGAAGCAAGTCAGGTAATAACATGTTGTTAATATGTGTTGATGCTTTCACTAAATTTGTGTGGTTGATCCCACTTAGAAAAGGTGGTGCTGTGTCCACTATCCATGCTCTTCAAGCACACATTTTNCTAAATTTGTGTGGTTGATCCCACTTAGAAAAGGTGGTGCTGTGTCCACTATCCATGCTCTTCAAGCACACATTTTAAAAAATTTTGGTATGCATTTATTCACAGTTACTGATAACAGTTCCCAATTTACTTCCAATCTTTTCAGGAATATGTATTTTTCTATGGCATACGCCACATCACCTTGTCCCCATACAATCTTCCGCCCTCGCATGTGGAGTGTTTCAACCAAAACCTTCAATCTGCACTCATTGCTTTCCATGCGACTGACCAAACTACNTGCCCTCGCATGTGGAGTGTTTCAACCAAAACCTTCAATCTGCACTCATTGCTTTCCATGCGACTGACCAAACTACATGGGACAAAATTCTCTCTTGGCTTCAAATCGTTTTAAATTATGCAAAGCATGAATCATATAAAACCAGTCCATTCAACCTCATGTTTACCTTAGTGCCAAATATCACTTTGTCAAATGTGACATTTGAATAATTTGTTAGCGAACTATCCCAAGGATTTTTGTGAAGTTTGGGCATTTGCCCTTAAGAATTTAAAGTGTACTCATTTCAAGATTCACGCTAAGTATAATAAAGGTCGGATTGATAATCTATTTTGTGTAGGTGACCTTGTTTTGTGCAAAGCATACACTGTCAGCACAACAGTCGACAAGAATATGGCAAACATTTTGTACAGTTGGTCCGGCCCCTTATCAAATCCAACGGTTTTTTGATGCCAGTCAATGCCGCTCTGGCTGATCCCAGTTCAGGAGCCTATATTACAAGCGCTCATTGTATCATCTGAAATAACTTAATTTTTTTTAAAAAATAACAAATTTTATTATGCAGTTTGGGAGCTGCAGACCCTAACTCTGCATTAATTTATTTGGTTAGCCAACCACCACAAAAACCACCATAAAAAATACACTACAAAAACTATTAAACAATCGGTTATAATTTTGTCAATTGTTTAGTGCTCTGATGATGACTTCGTCTTGATCGTGGACTGATCACCCACCGATCAGAGCCATTTTAGGATCCATGTTTGAGATCTCGCCCCTTTAAAAAAACTGCAGTACTAAGTTAAGTGATTCTAGATTAAATCCATTTGTTTACATAATCTAAGTTTAGCTGTTTTTGCAGTCTGATTGGTTGTAATTGGTGTACTATTAAAATTTTTCATATGTTAGTTTAATAGGGTGATTATTCTAGCAAAATGTCCTTGAATCTGTATTATTTATTTGGAGATTGAACTAGTTAGGTTCAATGGTAAGCATTAATCTTTTGAAGATGTGAGATATATTTGTGTGTTGGTGGTTGTTCTCTTTGTTATACTGGTTGAGTCGCCNAGCATTAATCTTTTGAAGATGTGAGATATATTTGTGTGTTGGTGGTTGTTCTCTTTGTTATACTGGTTGAGTCGCCAGTGCCTATTTTTCCGTATCTGTGCA
The DNA here is from genome assembly GCA_002778355.1 of Clitarchus hookeri. Classification (NCBI taxonomy): domain Eukaryota; kingdom Metazoa; phylum Arthropoda; class Insecta; order Phasmatodea; family Phasmatidae; genus Clitarchus; species Clitarchus hookeri. The sequence goes on along the minus strand of NQII01000201.1, from coordinate 851,508 downwards.
AAAAGCACACAATATTACCCATCTAACATCTCCTTCGCTGTAAAATAATTGTCTCTTGTGTGGCCGAGTTCCATGCTATGTACATACTCGNAGCATTAATCTTTTGAAGATGTGAGATATATTTGTGTGTTGGTGGTTGTTCTCTTTGTTATACTGGTTGAGTCGCCCGTGCCTATTTTTCCGTATCTGTGCAAAAAGCACACAATACTACCCATCTAACATCTCCTTCGCTGTAAAATAATTGTCTCTTGTGTGGCCGAGTTCCATGCTATGTACATACTCGNCTACCCATCTAACATCTCCTTCGCTGTAAAATAATTGTCTCTTGTGTGGCCGAGTTCCATGCTATGTACATACTCGTTATGGCGCCTCATCTGCTAGCTGAACATTCAACGCCGTTGTCAGTCTCCACCAATCAGCGGCACGGAAATAGAGAATCGCTACAAAGCAGCACCTGCGTGTTGATTTCTTTCATAAATACAGTACACGGTGACTGTATTTCCATGTCACATGAAGAAACACAATGGCTCAAAGCGAGCCAGATGTGTGTTACTAAGGACGCAATCATCACGTACCAGCAAATTAGGTAAACATTGCAATAATCTGTTTCAACACAATAAACTGATGTGCATTCTTTGAAACGTGACTGCTTCTCAACGCATTGCTGACATAACACCATCTGTACACCGCTTACTGTACTGACGACAACGAATCAACGTGCACCAGGTGTTCTGCTACGATTGGTGTTTTGTTAGATGGGTAGTATTGTTTGCATGTTGCATAGATATGGAAAAATAGGCACGAGCAACTCACTCGGTATAATTCGGTAATAATGGGAATATTTAGACAATGAATTTATTTTACCATTGTGAAATTGTCATTTTAATAAATGCAGTTGCCCTTAAGTGTATTGCCTTGTTTCTGCACTATGCAGTTAGTTTTCTTTTCCATATTATTCTCTATGAGGTCCCATTCTTTGTTTCCAGTTCCACCTGTGTTTCGGTTTGTCTGATCAACATCATGTTTGGTTCCTTGGCCATAATCCTGGCTGTTGCCACCTATGTTTGTGTTTCTTCAGTCACTGTAACCAATTTGAACTCTCGGACAATTTTTGAAAAAGACAAGAACATAATCTTTTCGGACAAGTTTTATTTTAATTATATTGAACTTCAACCTTCAAGCATTGCACAAAGAATCCTTAGAGCTAGACCAAATTTTAAGGACGGTAACTGATGTGCACGGCAACCTTGGAAAAACAATTGTTGAAAAAGTTTCTTTGACCAGAATTTTGAATTTGAGCTTTTGCAATTAGAAGACAATCTGATCGCCTTCAAGACTTACATTTTGACTCTCACTTTTCTTTTGNTGAATTTGAGCTTTTGCAATTAGAAGACAATCTGATCGCCTTCAAGACTTACATTTTGACTCTCACTTTTCTTTTGCCTCACTTACGTGAAAGAAGGGGAATAATTAACTTTGGGGGAAAAAATCCTTAAAACTGTGTTTGGTACTTAGGATTATGAGGTTCTAAAATCTTTAGAAAAGAAAATTAACTCGGTAGCTCATGTGCAAGATAATATTTCTCTTAACGTAGCCAATCTGATAATTTTAATTAAAGATCTTGAAGANACTCGGTAGCTCATGTGCAAGATAATATTTCTCTTAACGTAGCCAATCTGATAATTTTAATTAAAGATCTTGAAGATTGTATATATCTTAAATAATCTTTAAAATAATAATCATTTACTCCATTATAATATTATAAAATTTTATGATTACATTTGGTTATGACATATTAAGGCAGCCTCCTCTTCCCACAGAAGTGTTTCATGCGTAAAGAGTCCCTCTCTGCCCCTCTCCCAACAAAGGCAAGAAGACAACCCATATATTTCTTCCTTGTCGTGCTCTCGAACATTTCTAGCATTCATGAAGAGTAGAAGCTGACGTCACATATGGCACACATTCTCCCAGAAGGTCTTTGTGCCTTTGTTGTTTGCACTTGTTTTGTAAGTGTAAGTTGGTATTTTTTTCACTATTTTGGGGATAATTTTAGTATCTCCAAGTTTGTTTGCGGCAATGTGCCCTAGTCTTGCCTGATTCATATAAGTTTTTGTCTTAATTATAACATGAAGTAAAACATAATTATCTAATTAAACTTCAGTTAAGTTATGTTTTATTGTATGTCATGTTGACATTGTCATATATTGAGGATATGTGTTTTTCATAATTAATGTCTTCAAAATATTTGATATTTGTTAATAATTTAATGTAATCACAAGACTGACGTTTAATTTTGTAAAATGTATTTATAATATTTTGTCAGTTGTATTTGGTATGTCTTTCCAGTCACTTTGATATATTCAAAGGTCGTATTAAATGAACAGTGCAGTGCAGGCTGTGATCTATAAATAATCCTGTTTGCCATTCTCTTGTTCTTAATCTCTGCCTGTTTCTTCAAGCATGTAATTGCCTTATTCCCACAATATTTTATATAACTTTTCATTGTAAGATGATTTAGTTTCTCCGGCATTTTAATTGTTTAGCCAAAGCCAATTTTGTTTTGCACTTCGATGATTATATTTTTCTGTTTCGGTTCCAGCAGAGGGCCCATGTGGCCATAACGGCTTAACTATGATGCCTTAGTGAGCTAAGCTGTGCGCCCGTTTCTTGGGATTGCGTTCTCCCCGTGACACATTTTGTGTTCATCCCTCGGCAGCATCATTTGTGCATGAAAGATCCTTTAGTTCTGTTCTTCTTTTCACAGTGGTAACTTGACGACTATACTTCATTGCATGTGCGGTCCAGAATTGTTTCTTCTCCAACCTGGCAATCTCATTTTTTTTTAATACAAAAGATTTTTATATATTAAGTAACCATGAAATTATTTTTTTTCTAAGAAATTTTATATATGAAGTAATTATATAACTGTTTGCTTTCTACAAAGATTATTTATATCAAGTAATTATGTAACTATTTGTTTACTACCAAATTTTATATATCAAGTAATTATGTAACTTTTTGATTTCTACAAATATTATATATACCAAGTACTGTTATAACTTAACTATTTGGTTTCTACCAAAGAAAGAAATTTCCTTTTTAAATTTCAGAATGGTAACCTTAAATTTTTTAATTTTATATTAATATATATATATNCAAAGAAAGAAATTTCCTTTTTAAATTTCAGAATGGTAACCTTAAATTTTTTAATTTTATATTAATATATATATATGTAAAAAAAAACTTAAACGAATACTTACATACATGTTGCAATACTCATTTCCGTAACAAGTATCAAGATACCTAATATATATTTATTGTTGATTAGTTTGAACTTTTTTTACTCTTGCTCAGTCATTCACGCTAATGCTGTTTATATATATATAGATATAATATTAACCATTCCCATTTCTATTTATCATCAGGAAATTTGTGGACTTAGTCTACGATACATTAGAATATAGAGGCATTTTTTGTAGGTTATGTTTGCTCCTAAACTTATTGATTTTAACAAGTACTATTTTGTGANTCCTAAACTTATTGATTTTAACAAGTACTATTTTGTGACGGTTGGACTAAAGAAAAATTCTCTTTCTTTATTTTCTCTCTATTTGCCTGGAGAGTTCTTGTTTACAACTAAAGGAATTTTGATCCCCACCTTCCTTGGTGTGCCATTTTGTTGCAGTGTTCTTGTGTTCCTAAACTTGTCGTGAGGTAGCATGACAATTTTGAGCTGGAAGCTATATTTGTTNGAAAAAAAAAAAAAAAATATATATATATATATATATATAAAAAACTTTTCTCAAAATTTTTTATTTAAATTTAGAACCAAAGTATAGATGCCCTAAAATGAACATGGCCTGTTCCAATCTTTTCTAGCGAGGAAAACTGAGCCGGCAAACCTGTTGGGAAATAATGTAGACAGCACCAACAAAATAATTGTGCTACCTCTCCCTTGTCACCATTAAGAATTGTAAAACTGAGATTGCCCTAGCCCATCCATGCTGCCTTAGAGGATCACAGCCCTCCCACTGGTCAGCTGCTCCAAGGTCACTTTGTTCTAACTGCCTCGCCTTTGAAGTAACTCTCGTGAATTCTCAGGGTTCAGCGAACCAAAGCACAAATTAAAAGCAAAGTATCTCTGGTCGTATTGCATCAGTATTTTTATTTTACGTTGAATGGATATTCACAGTAAGGATGGAGTTAGCTTAACCTACAAATTACAGTGTTCTATAAACCACTATGAACAAATGTGTTGTTCATAAACTGTGATTAATGCTTAAAATTGGATTCAACCCTTCATTGTTTCAACATGTTCGACACATGACAGCAGACCACTACCGAATATACAACAAAGAACCTTCAAGTATTGTATACAGAAAAATTACTGATGTATACAAGAATATTACTCAAGAGAGTCTCACTTATATATAGCAGTGTTCAGAGTAATGGACATTCATTATCTATTTCCATTACATAATTTCTGCGGTTTGCGCTTTCCTTGTCTTTGGCGTGCAATGTTGCCATAAGTCTAAATAAATGTTAATGAAAAATTTGAGGCACATATTATCTGCTTGTTTGTAGAACATAAAAACAGCTTTGTGCGAAATTAATTTCATCATTTAAACCTATTTTAAGGAGTGAAAAATTAAATTTTGCTGTTAGACTTTTTTTGACGTCCAAGCTATATTACATCATAAATCCATGAATCGTCAAGCAATTTAGAAAACTTTGTAAAGCTTATGAGATTAACACATTTATCTGAATTATGCTAAAAATGCCTCATGTCTAACTCCTCGTGGTATAGTAAATACAAAATATTTTCCCACCTAAGTTGCACTTTCATGTAAGTTAGACTGGGNAACATAAAAACAGCTTTGTGCGAAATTAATTTCATCATTTAAACCTATTTTAAGGAGTGAAAAATTAAATTTTGCTCTTAGACTTTTTTTGACGTCCAAGCTATATTACATCATAAATCCATGAATCGTCAAGCAATTTAGAAAACTTTGTAAAGCTTATGAGATTAACACATTTATCTGAATTATGCTAAAAATGCCTCAAGTCTAACTCCTCGTGGTATAGTAAATACAAAATATTTTCCCACCTAAGTTGCACTTTCATGTAAGTTAGACTGGGNAGTCTAACTCCTCGTGGTATAGTAAATACAAAATATTTTCCCACCTAAGTTGCACTTTCATGTAAGTTAGACTGGGGATGAAACTAAAATAGATGTTAAAAGGTTATTGAATTAATTTTTTTAAGTGATATCACTTCTGTCTTTAAATACTTATAATTTTGCAGCCATCAAATATACATCATTGTGTCACAAGTACACTGTGCAGACAAAACAAGCAGAGGGATTGTCACAACTTGCTGCCATATTTACTGAAATGTGGTTAGTTTCTTGCAAGAGTATTAACAAAGAATATAGACAAATAAAACATCCATAAATCAGGACCCTTCCTTCTCAACACATTTCTTATTGAACCAACAAGTAAGTGCCTTAATGTGAAGATGTGCTATATCACATGGTTGTTATATTGATGCTACTGCTGATAAGCAAGCAAAAGGAAATGTATAGGCAGGCTGTGATGGATGGAAAAACAAACAGCAGGAACAGTTTCCATGTATGTATTTTTTAATGCAGTACGTGAATATTGCACTGAAAGAAGTTTTTACGGCAACAAGCTGTTCTGGAAGAACTCTGTTTTACATCATCGGAAAGGAACAAAAATAACAGGGTACTTTAACAATGGCAGCAAAAGTAAAATTTAAAAGGCAAATAGAACAAAAAATAGCTAAGAAAATATATACGCTCTATGTTTCTAATGCTACCTTACAGAATAAGTTAGAATCTATTGTTCCTACCCTTTAAATTTCTCTTGTTCAACTTTGCATAAACAGTGTGAGGTGGCACATTAGTAACACATTCAGGAAGACACGAGTTTGATTCCCGGTCCGGCCATCCTAATTTCTATTTTCCATGGTTTTCCAAAACTCCAAGCTATTTCTCAGGTTTTTTTTAAATACTATTCACNGCCATCCTAATTTCTATTTTCCATGGTTTTCCAAAACTCCAAGCTATTTCTCAGGTTTTTTTTAAATACTATTCACTGCCGCTTCCTTGCTTGCTCCTGATTGTCTGAGCTAATGGATACATCTCTAATGACATTGTTGCTGATGAGACCATCTGTTCAAACTTTGCATACTTTACTTCAGGATGTTAGATGTGAACATAGAAAGAGAAGCAAATCTATATTTCCAGAATGAGACTATATAATTAAGAGGCTTCATAGTTAAGATATGTAAAATGTATAGTTTGTTATGAATTCAGGAAAGCTGTAAATTTAAAGAAATGAATCATGGGTAAATGTGCTACTTACTATGGACAATGGAATTGTAATACTAAAAAGTGCAAAGTACTTTAAAAACATGAATAAAATGGATTGAGATAACTTTATCTTGTGCAAATAATTGTGTACATACAGACACAATAATATAACAAGCCGCTACTCTTGAATTTTGAAGTGCAGTAGCAATCTGGCAACAGTTCGCATTGCTTACTCTGTTCTGCAATTGAGTGAGATGATCAGTAGTACTCGCACTCACTGATAAATTAAGTACATCAAATGATTGTGATTTTTTGCATACTAATGGCGAAGGAAAGAGACAGTGTCATCGTACAAATACAAAAAACTATTAAAAAAAGTAAAAGCAGTAAATCGTTTTTACAATCCTGTATATTAAAAGTTGTCCAATAATGATACTGATAAGGAAAAATTTGCGGTGAAGAAAAACTTGTAAAACACCAAATAAAAATTAACTAGTTAATGAATTTCCCAAGTAACATTAGAAATAACAAAATGTGTAACTAACAAAAAAAAATAAACATTTTAATTATTGCTAAAAGTAAGTGTATAAAAATTACTGAAAGGCTGTAAACACAAAGTGCAACAATTTTAAATGCAAACAGCCTAAGATGTTTAGCAGGAGAGGGAAGAGGTGGGAGGCATATATACCTGAGAGGTATCGCAGATGATTAAACAATGTAAAGTCGATTTCATTAAAAAGAAGAAAAAAACTTTATATTTTATTATGAACTCACGAAATAACAGAAATTTAAATTTAGGGAGAAAAAATATACAATTCAACATTAAAACAAAATTTTGATGCCTTATTATACGTATGAGACAAACAATTATTTATCCTTGAATTAACAGTTAAAAATAACATAGCATTTTGTTATCTTCCTGAAATTATTCAGTTACAAAAACCACAATCAACCAATATTCTGCTTAACAACAGACATATGCAGCTTCTGGACTTAAGCCTAAAAGTGGCTATTATATACTCTGAAAATGTACATATTTACTAGCTATAATTTTCATAATTTCAGGAAGTAACTTATATTGGTAGACTGTATTACATGCACATGAAAAAATCAAGGGCAGTAGGAAATCAAAATTCAATGCCGGACTATACCATTCCTATGGCATTAATGAGTACCGAGGCATGGTTTCGAGCTACTTGTACAAGTGGTTTATACGTAGGTTGCAATGAGGTGCTGTATACACGATCAGAGGCAGATAATGTGTAGAGATGTAATAGACGAGTGTTCTTAAGGCACATTTCCTAATTAGTATCTACCAACTACGAAGTTTCAAAGAACCCACATTGAGTCTGTTAAATTATTAAAGGTAATTTATGCATGTTAGTTAAAAAAAAAAAAGTCGCAAAAGAGTATTGTGATGAAGGAATAATGTTCAATTCTAAACGTTTAGTTTCAATAATTAATGTCATAACTACCAGTTTTAACCTTACTCCAGCTTCTTGTGTGATATACAGAATGAGTATAAAAGAATACCCCAACTTTGAAGGTCTACAATATCAAAACCAAACAACCTACAACCTTGGTTGACCAATCAAATGAACCATGAACTGTGAAGTTTGTTTACCATATCTTCATAAATGTTCAATGTGACCACCACGAGCAGCCCAAACGACATCTACGCGATAATCAAACTTGTTTCACACTCTTGTCAGCATATCCGGTGTTAGGGTTTGGATGGTGTCCGTAATTCTCGTTTTGAGGTCATCAATGTTGGCCGGCAATGGTGGACCAAACACTTGATCCTTTATGTACCCCCATAGAAAAAAATTGCACGGGGTAAGATCCAGGCTTCTTGGGGGCCAGTGATGAAGAGCCTGGTCACCAGCTGCTCCTCGACCAATCCAGCATTGCGGCAAC
>NQII01000201.1:766372-836536 GCA_002778355.1 Clitarchus hookeri | reverse complement strand
GGGGGGGGGGGTACAGGGAAACGTGACGGCGCGTTACAGGGGGGGGAGGGGGGGTCAAAAATCTTCAAAAACTGCGTTACGTAATACTTGAACGCTCCCTTACTAGTCAGTGAATGAAAATCAATAATGCAAAACAAAATTATGGATGTGCAGAAATATATTTAACTTATATTTATAACTATAACCGTTGCTGTTTGTCGCTAAGGAATTATTGTATAATATACTTCAGTAGAGGATTCAAGCACATTATGATGGCAGAAAGGGTATCTGATAATTTACGTGAAGCAAACTGTGTGCATGTGCGAAAGGTATCGTATAGCACACTTCTGTGGATGGTTCAAGAGTATTTCCTGATAACATATACTGTGTCAGGAAATAAAATTGAGCCCATCTGCTCAAGTGTACTGCCCAATATAAAAGACTGCATATTCTAAAAATTGCCCCTGCCCAAAAATCTCCACATTTCTGTTGATGCCCCATTAGGTAGGGATGGGGAAAAAGAGAAAATAGTGTCCGAGGTCATTGAATCAATGTTTATGATGACATTACTGTATGTAAACTGTCAGTATTGGGTTGTACAATAGTAACAAAAAATGTTGAAAACTAGTTTCAGACTTACCTTGAGTAGCTATTCGCATTTCTTGGAGCTCTTGATTCATTTTTCTTTCATGTACAATGTCTCGCCCAATTTCTGACTCAAATTTTCTCCTCGTTAACTGTAAAGACTGTTTATTTTCTAAAGGAGGTTCTATTACATTATCCAGTTGTTCAACAATTTCTGGTATCTTCTCTAATGATGAGTATTCCTGTTCATTACTCTGTTTGTGAACTTTCTCTCCCAATTCTTCAAATGAGCTGTTAGTATATGATGTAAGTGCAGCACTATTAGATTGTGAAACAGTACTATCTCCATGCTCGTCAAAATGTTGTGAAGAATCTGCTGCATATTCTGTGAACTNCTATTAGATTGTGAAACAGTACTATCTCCATGCTCGTCAAAATGTTGTGAAGAATCTGCTGCATATTCTGTGAACTCACAGTTTTCAGAATTTTTATTTTCACATAACAAACTGTTTACTTCATGTACTGATAGACGAAAATACTTTACTCGTTGATAGACTTCAGCAGCAGCAACAGATGTAGTAGACAAAGCAGGTTTATTACCTGGATCCTGTGTAATAATAATGTGGTTAGTACAACATAACACACATTAGTAAGCTATACTCTTATCATAGAAAAAACATCAGGTATACATAACATGATACTGGGAAGTCCCAGTGGTGTGGTGATAACACACTTGTCTCATAAACAAAGTATGATGGCTTGATTATGTCATATTCACACTACCTATTCTAACATTACCATTACACTCCTAAAAAAAACAGAAAGTAACTAGAAGCCACACTACCATGAAAATGGGTTGATTATATGGATGCAACCCTCCAACAAGAAAGAGTTTTTAGCTGCAGTGCAGCAAACCAAATTCTGAGTTAAACTTCAGTTATGGGGACACATTTACTTTAATATCTACAATAATAGTTTCACCACAAAATATTAAATACAATATTTTTAACTTAAGCTATGAAATTACATAAAAAAATCAGAACAAAAGCAAATCCAACATACTTAAGTACATTTGTATGTATGTATGTATTTATTGCTATATATATAGTTTCTGCGCCTTCGAAACCCGCTATGTGTATTAAGACAAATTCATTAGGAGAGAAAAAACATCACTATATTACACAGAGTAACATTTTAAAGCTAATACCAGTCACCTCATGTGCAATAGACCTTAAAGTAATGTGGTTTAATTGTAAATGAAATCTCTGGTCCTGTAGTTACATAATATGAATATATGTATTTATGATTACACATAGCACGTTTTGGTTGTGCCTTTTGTCTAAGTGGGTTATTACAGTATAGTTTATGGGAAAAATAAAGTGATAAGCTAACAGTGAATAAACACAGTAAACAAAATTGTGTATACATGCAATGGTAGTACAAAATGTAAAAAGAAAGTAAACTTTACGCATGATAATACAACTACCTCCTGTGACGTATGTTTGGATTCCATTTTACTACTCATGCTTCAAACTGTTATAAAACAGTTGGTAGTCTTNACATAGCACATTTTGGTTGTGCCTTTTGTCTAAGTGGGTTATTACAGTATAGTTTATGGGAAAAATAAAGTGATAAGCTAACAGTGNATAGCACGTTTTGGTTGTGCCTTTTGTCTAAGTGGGTTATTACAGTATAGTTTATGGGAAAAATAAAGTGATAAGCTAACAGTGAATAAACACAGTAAACAAAATTGTGTATACATGCAATGGTAGTACAAAATGTAAAAAGAAAGTAAACTTTACGCATGATAATACAACTACCTCCTGTGACGTATGTTTGGATTCCATTTTACTACTCATGCTTCAAACTGTTATAAAACAGTTGGTAGTCTTTGTGCAGAAACGCTTTTACAGACTGCTGGCATCAATTTCAACAAATCTTCGTACAGATGATTTGGTTCTCTGTCAGTCAATGCCTTTTTTCTACGTAGAGGTAGGGTCTGCCAGTCACATGTGTTACATTGGTCTTTCCTGGGTTGAAATATTGAAATCTTTTCATAATATACAATGTCTGTAAACTTCTTCCTTCCCACATAAGTGTTACAAGTTTCTTTACGCCAGTCTTCATAGATTTGATGAATGTGTGACAAAGACCTGAAAGTAGGCTCAACCTAAATTCTGGAAGTTGAAGCCCTGCAATAATGGCTAGGAACTTTACGTATCAGTTCTAGTCACTGTCTAACAGAATCATATTTCAGCCCTTTTGTTTTTGTGTTATTCCTCTCGTCGCGTTTTAGTTTCTTTGTTGGTGTTTCATCGCCATCAGTTGTCTCATTTAATGTAATTCCACCTGATCCTCCACCTCTATGTTGTTCCTTTATCCCAAAGCTAGATGCATCTTCGTCGATACAAACAGTTGCGAGTAATAATTGTCTACAAACCTGGATTTTAGTCCCTTCTTCATTTCTTACGTAGCAATCATATGAATATTTTTGTCTAGCACTTTCTGCATTTGTTTGCCACCTTCTCCTGACGGGCTTTCTAAAATCCGCTATCCCATTCATAAACACCTTCTTTTCGTCCATGTATTTCATTTCCAAAAAAGGTTAAACATGTCTTTCCTTGCATGTTGAGTAATTTCGTCACATCTGAAGCTTCGTGTTTATTGCTGTTTGCTGATTTTGTGTACACATTTTGGGAGCCAATTCTCATTTACACTTTTCAACTATGGTGTCAACACCATCTACTCTCTTCAAGCCTTTGTATTTTTGACCATGCACTGACAATATTTTATTTTCTTCCCTTGAATTCCTTGGATTACAAGTACAGACTGGTAGGCTTTCTCGCCCTGGGTGTGCATCATTACGTATCACGTGATCAGACATTGGTAGTTCTTTTGCACTGTTGAGGGTACCATCAGGCTCCTTCCTGATACCAGGTTTTTTTTCTTTATTGCACACACCTATTAAATCTTCACCCTTCTTTTGGGCTGCAGATGACTGTAGTGATTGAATAAAATATCACATGAAATAGGTACAGAATACTAACTACTGCCTCAAACAAATGTAACTCAAAGATATGCTAAGAATATTCAATCAAAGAGACAATGGAAATTCCATAAAACTGTTGCTGTAGAATCCGCATAACTATGTGAAGAGCAACGGAAGTATCCAGTTCATTACAGAGCGTAGCCCAAATACTGACGACGTAATTTAAATTACAGTGCTTTTATGGGCTGCGTCATGTGTCAAAGTGGAGTGTGTACCTGCATCCGTCTTCATATTGCTGTTTCCGGAAATGTTCATATCCACAACTGCTCCAGTAGGTGGGACATGTAGGTCTACACAATGTTTGGGCCCTCTTGCAGCATTAAGAGGGTTCATAATGCCATCGTCGTCTGTAAACGTAGAGACGTACAATATGTCAAGTAGTACTCTCAAACGTTTTGGATGAACTGATACCAAAAATAATAACACTATTGCCCTTTACCTGACATAATATATTTACTGACAACGTTGCCTGCCACCATTTCCATCGCCATTCTAACAAGCTTCCTTACTTTTCCCTCTATGTCTGTACACTACTGCAACACACATGTACAAACACTTGATTTGTGGTACTAATATTTTGGTACCATACAGAATATCGTGAGATATATAGGTAGTGCAAACGTTTCTAAGGTATACGCAAAGGCACTGAAATAGCTTACCTCAATACTTAATAACATGCACCTGCACACTCATTCTAACACCGATAATACAAGTGGAGTACAGATTATTGACGAACTAATGTGGCGAGAAGGTACACATAGTGGGTTTGGTGAACAGCTCTGCTTACTTCGCTATTCGTCAAAAGATGGTATGTGTTAATTTTACACATAGCGATACTTATAGGCGCAGTTTAACTACCATCACATAGAGGGGATTGATTTTCTTCATTTGATGGTATAGAGTTTCAAGTATGGATAGCGGGATTTGTAAGACGATACCCAGAGAGTTTCTGCTCCTTTATGTGCAGATTTCACATTTCAACATTATTTGCACATAGCGGGTTTTGCAGGCACAATGATAATATGTATGTTTTTGTGTGTATGTATGCGTGTATGCATGCATTTATGTATATATGTAAATTTGTACATGTTATATTATACAGTCACATAACATTAATTTTTTATTCAATTTTCATATCATTTTAAAGTTTTTTACTGTAGTACTAAGTGCTAGGAATAAAAAAATTTGATGACATGCATGCTAATGGCTAGCAAAAGAAACGCTTACGTATAAATAATTGCTGTGCAGTCATTTTGTCCATAATGGATTATGTAAATACTTTCAACAAAGTTATGTCTTTTTATAGTAAGAAAAATAAAAATTAACTTTGATGTCTCTTCTTATTAAACAAACTGGTTTATCATCACCTCAAGATTTTGTGGCTACAGCAAAGTAAGGTATCTAATACTCTGTTGAAGTTTCATCAGTGGACCATGCTGAAATTACTCCAAAGCTATAGCTCTGTAATTAAAAAAGCAGCTTGGTTACTTTAAGAACTGCAAGAATATAAACTAAATGCTGAATTTTGATATAAAAACATTACATGTGGGCAAAGATTTTGCATCTACAAAAGGTTTGCACGAAAACCCTTAAGTAACAGACATGTAAAAACAAATACTAGAACATATAAAAACATTTTCTAGGAAATAAATCACACTGGACACACCACCAAATTCTTGAATAGGAACATTTTTTGTAGGCATAAAACTACACTATTACAGTTTCCTTTGAACAAGGTGGTTTTTTGCATTTTGAGACTGTGCACAAGTGGAAGGGTAATCATTTTTAAGACTGAAATTTCTTTTGAAAATCCACCTTTTATGTTAAAATTTATAAGGGGATAATAAGTTTAACTCTATATAACATTATATGTTTCTCCACAATATAGCACAAATTAATTTCCAGTAATTTCACATCAAACTATATATATATATATATACACACACACACACATATATTCTCTAAGCACTTTCCGGATAGTTTACACACAACATAAGCATGTAGGGAAAATCATAAAGCGGCAGTAATAAAAATTCATTCTATATCATTGAAAGTACATTAACTTATCACTGTACTTATCTGCATATATATATATATATGACACACACAAACACAAACACATTCTATGTAAACTCTATAATGCCAATTTTTTTGCTACCAAATTTATATTTTATTATTTCTTACTCACGTTGCTCACAGACAAACAGTGCTTATTATCATGTATTTTCTCAAGACTACAGCTTGAATCTGTAGCTCAGCCATTCTGCTCTGCACTAATTATTTTTAGTTAACACAAGGGTTTGACATATGTGCCGCTACACTATATCTTGTGTTTGTATCCTCCCATTTCCAATTTTTTCCATTAATTCTTACACTGAGAGAAAACTATTAGCACAATAGCTATTACATTCCAGTTGTCTATATATTAAGAAACACGCCTATTTTTAACTGCGTGTCAAAGTGAGAACAACATGTACCCCCCCAAAAATTACATTGTAAAACATGCTACTATGAATTCAAAACATCTCCTACTATATGAATTAACATTCATGTAAGAAAGCATGGAAGGGAAGGATGATGCAAAAGGGTAACAAAGTTACTTTCATTAGTTAAATCAAACCAGAAAGCCATCAAATACAGGAAGGATTTCTGCCAGGTTGAGACGGCCAATCTCGTGCTGATACTGCAGCTAGCAATGCATTTCCAAATAATTTAAGCTCAGCAGATAAATAAGGCAAATCCAGAATGATACCATTGCAAACAGGGGCCCTGGGCCAAACAGCATGTGCTGCGTGAAACACCTTGCTAGAATGTGTTGAGAAACACCTAAGATTCATTACCTCAAGCCAAATGCAATAAAATAAATTACAGTGCAGCAAATGTACAGACAACTCACTGAAGAGCTTTGACACAAAGGAAGAAAGCTGTGAACAGGTCAAGGAGAAATGGCCTTTACGACACAATGTGTTGTGCTATTAACTTTGGTAAAATAAGTATGGACAAGTATTTATAATTTACCATGAGATCAAAATAGCCTATAATATAATAATGTTTAATGTAAGCTACCGTTATACTTAATAATTGGGGGATAAACACATATTCAAACATCACAGTTGAAGAAAATGGGGTGTAAGAATACAGATTTGAGTAAAAAACAGGAGGAATTTGAGTTCAAAAACTCATAATGAACACAGTAATTATGCATTCAATTATTTTACAAAATACAACCACTTAGTTGCTTTTATCTGTAAAGCGGAGGATGTAGATGCATTATATTGAATCAAAAATTATAAGTAAGCATACCACTCTGAAAAAATTGAGATTATGTAAAATAACTTACATAATACATCAACTATGCCACTAGAATAAAATAAAGTTTTGAGTAATGTCAATTAAGAGATATCATTAAGGTTGATGAACTCTTCTAACATGCTACATTATAAAAAATCATTATGTACCATATGCATATTCTGAAGTTAAATCAAAATAAAAAAGATATGGGTATTATGTATACATATAAATGGGATATGCAATATTAAAATATAGTTTTATCTAATGGCTAAACTGCAGAGTTTATGGCATTTATATATATATTTTTTTTGAGTTGCTGAGTCTTTGAACAGTTAACCTTGATAAGAGGGCACTATAGTATACAGAATATAATAAAAATTTGAGATTACACAAAAACTGAAAATATTACATAATACTTACAAATATACAATATACACTGCTGGAATAGGATACACACATAGTATGAATTAACACTACATTACTCGTATAGTGAGTCTAAGAAATAAAGATATTCTGTCTGTCCCAGAGGAAGTAGGATGGTGCATATTACCTGAATTCCATTCTGGGACCTCTAAGACAATGCTATAAGTCACTAAAAATAATATACATACAAACTATAATGATGTAGCCAATAAAATAAAGACAATGAATTAGTTTTTCAGTTACAATAATTTGTTACAATGAAACAATATCTGCCCAATGTCTGCACTGTAAAAGTCTAAAAATTTAAGATATTTGTTACATATTTTTTTAAAACCTCTACATCACATCATTGGATATATGTTTTCAATAGATATAATAAAACTTTTCTGATATTTATTATAAAATTAAACTGTTCCAAATCATATTCATAATATAAGGTAAAGCATTTTACAGAGAAGTACAGACTTATCATAGAATCAGGATTTGTGGCTACATAAGTCATTAAACTGATTAAAACAGTAGTTTTAGGAATTATTTTAATTAATTAGGGTTATTTCAAATGAAATCATTAAATTAAGAAAAAAAATGGAAGATGCTCCATTTTTTATTTTGATAAAAAATTTGTTCCTATGTTACCTTATTCTCAAGGTGAAAGAAAAATATTAATTTAGATTTTTACCTACAACAAGTGGATGATGGCAGTCATTTTTCATACACACTGCAAGAAAATTCCACAGATTTGGGAGGTTTACACAACTAGCCACAACATTTTTAATAGGTCACCTATTGTGGAGTTTTTAGTGTCATTTAAAAGTTTACATAAGATACTATTACACCGTATATTTATATTATAAAACACATGTTGTATTTACGAGATGGTGGCCATCTGCTTTCAGCAATCAGATGACTGTTTTACCCCACTTTATACCCCACCCTACTTTACCAATGTTGCATTTAGATATCTGATCTTTTGTGTGCTTAGTGTCTACATGTAAAACAATGTGCAACATCAAAGTTTTCTGGGTTGAAAACTTCCTTCCTATAAAAAATTGCCTCAAACTTGGGGAAAAATGAAAATTTGCTGTTTTCAAAACATAAAAAAGTTCTGCGGGAAAAAATAAATTTGAGTTTTTTATGAAAGATACACTTGATGAACAGCTAGCACATGTTGTCCAATTCTGTTATTTTTAACCCTATTGAGTACACAGACCTTTGAAAAACAAAAAAAGTTGATTTATAAATTAAATCTATTGTGCATTACATAATCCCACTTCATTCTGAATGTGAATAATTAAAGTGTGTCAAAGGAATGCAAATGTGAATTACCTTTGCTTTAGTTGAAGAGTGTGCCAATAGAAGGTTTCTTTGTACTGGCAAGTAAACTCAAAACATCAAAAACAGCCTTATGCATAACAAATACCCAATCACTGCATAAGTTAATTCATTCTAGCTGTGGTACCAGTAAAATTTTACTGCTATATTTACATTTTAGTCTACTTTTTGTACATTCACAAGTGAATTTTCCCTCTAATTTACAGTCACTGTACACTTATACTAATACTTACAAATTTACAAACTTCATGTTTATGCAGCAATGCTACTATGTAGTATGTGCTATTCTCTCTATAAAAAACCACTGATAACATTTCACTCAGTATGTTGCTTATGTTGTGTGTTTTTCCATTTGAAGTTATTACCTCAAGTGATGACAACGTTCTTAAAATATTAACTCATTTCACCCATACCAATTCCTTTGTAAGTTTGAAGTGAGTGCTTGGGCCTTTAGGATGAAAAAATATGACCTTGTANTTCACCCATACCAATTCCTTTGTAAGTTTGAAGTGAGTGCTTGGGCCTTTAGGATGAAAAAATATGACCTTGTACTGTTCTTCTCCTTCCACAGTTTCTTTGTCTGTAACAATTCCAATCCACCAGTCACCATCTTAAATAAAACCTACATATTAGTTCAGGTCTGACAAAACAGTTTGTTGTAGTTTGGTGATGGGTACCATTAAATAGTTCAGTGATGATGAGTATTGGTAGACAGCAAGATTATCTCCCTCTACTGGAACAAAACCATGATACACTCTTGTATTGGAAATTGTTTCAGCTACTTGAAATCATCTTTCAAGTAAATTCTCTTCACAAACAATATCTCCTGACGGCACAAAGAAAAATGTTATTCCAGAAATTTTGCTTGAACAAAATTCAAACATTTATTGTGGCAATATAGTGTAGTTTTCAATGGTTCTTAGTAAACTAGCCTTTGTCACAAGACGTTTAACTGTATTCCCGGCACCATCACATGGACTTTTGCGATGTGATGTGGCAAAAAAATGCCATTTAGCACAGACAGACCTAAATCATCTTTGTACTTAACAGGGTTACCAAAATTTTTTTTGCCTTCAAAAACAGCAAATTTTCATTTTTTCACCAACATTCATCTGGGCGATGAAAGCAAATGGCCACCATCTTGAAAGTACAAAATTTATTAAAAAATATAAATATATAGTGTAATAGTATCTTATATAAGTTTTTTAATGACACTAAAAGCTCCACAACAGGTGACATTAAAAACATTATGGCTATTTGCGTAAAGCTCCGAAATCTGTGAAATTTGCTTGCTGTGTGTATGAAAAATGGCTGCAACCATCCACTTGTAGGTAAAAATTTTAATTAATATTTTTTTATCACCTTGAGGATAGGGTAACATAGGAACAAATTTTTATCAAAAACAAAAATGGTGCAGCTTCAGCCACTTGATAATTTCACATGGGATGACCCATTATACACAAGATGAAATATTAATTTAGAATCAAGCAGTATTCCTAATTTTTTACACAGGATTTGTTACACAATACAACCATGTTGTATAATGTCTAGTTGACTATAATAAGAGCAAGTTTTTTTAGGTAAAGTGATTAGTTTGGTTTTATTCAAGTTGAGCATCACACAATTTTTAGTATACCAGTTACTGATAGTTTCACTACTGAATTTTAACAGATGTTAATTATTTAAATAATTAATCTTCTTGCATATTTTAAGATCATCTGTAAACAAACTGTGACATAAATTATAGATGACATACAGCAAAGGTTACAATGAGCCAGCTTAAGGGACTCCTCAGGAAGCTTGGTGAGTCTTGGTGAACATCACATCATATCATATAAAATATAAATTTTCTGTCCCAGAGGCAACTTTGGATAATTTTTATACAGTTAGCACTAGGATCTACATTATACAGTTTTTTTTAACAATATGGTACAAGGTGTGTCTAAAAAGTTCGGTGAATGGTACGATATCTCAACAGCAACACGGTGTGTGCCGCATAAGCTGACAGACGACAAGAAATCACACCAGATGGAAACTTCCGAAGATGTCATTACCATGTGTGATCAGGATCCATCCTTTCTGCGAAACACCGTCACAGGGGATGAGACCTGGTGCTATCAGTTTGATCCAGAATCAAAGCGGAAATCGATGGAATGGCTATCACTGACATCCCCGCCATCCAAAAAGAGCAGCCTGCAAAAGTTCAAGGTCAAGACAATGTTGATCGCCTTCTTCGACAACGATGGCATCATCCATAAGGAATTTGTTCCTGCAGGTCAAACAGTGAACACCACATGCTATGAGCAAGTTTTGAAATGGTTGCTGTGACGCAT
Organism: Clitarchus hookeri; assembly: GCA_002778355.1. Taxonomy (NCBI): domain Eukaryota; kingdom Metazoa; phylum Arthropoda; class Insecta; order Phasmatodea; family Phasmatidae; genus Clitarchus; species Clitarchus hookeri. Next base: position 825,544 of record NQII01000201.1, on the reverse strand, counting down.
CCGCAAAGTTCGATCAGAGTTGCACAGAACTGGAAAGTGGATGTTGATAAATGATAACACGCCTGTGCATTGCACGAACCATGTGCTTCAATTTGTGGCTCAGCATGGCATACCTATTCTCATTCACCCACCGTACTCCCTTGATCTGGCGCCTGCGGACTGCTTTCTGTTTCCCTGTCTGAAGAGTGTCTTGAAAGGCGGACATTTTGCTACCGTACAGGCAATTCAGCAACGTGTGACAGCGATTCTGTGGTTGATTCCTAAAGAAGCCTTTGGGGACAGTTTCCAGAAGCTTTATGAACATGCCAAATGTGTGTTGTAGCAGATGGCGATTACTTTTAGGACCAATAAAGGTCAGTTGTTTGTATCTTCTGTATTCTTTCTTTTCTGATACCATTCACCGAACTTTTTCGGCACACCTTGTAAGTTAACTATTTCAAAGGCTTAACACAAGAATGATGATTGCAAAGTCTCTACGTTCAGCCAAAGATAAAGATGATGCCACATGCAACAATTTGTNCTTAACACAAGAATGATGATTGCAAAGTCTCTACGTTCAGCCAAAGATAAAGATGATGCCACATGCAACAATTTGTAGTAACACTGTAAAACTTTTCAAACACACTAACTTACTTACTAACCAGTCATTGTCTGTTGGAAAAACAATACTAATCAAACGAGACGACATGAAGCTAGTATCTGCTACATTCAAGGTCTTGAAGGGTTGTGTAATCTTCATTCAAAAAAAAAAAACACGTACACCTATATTTTTCACAAGACTGACCCCTCATTATGGTGATTGTGGTGCATGCGGTGCAGATTTTTGTGCAGATGGTGTTGATTGCAGTGCCTGCGGTGATTGTGGTGCTGATTGTGGTGCATGCAGTGCTGATTACAGTGAGTGCAGTACTGATTGCGGTGTACGCAGTGCTAATTGCGGTGTGGACTGCAGAGGATTGTGGAGCACAGTGAGCTGATTAGTGCACACTGGTGAGGATTGTAGAGCATGTAGAGCAATTGTGGCGTATGTGAAGCGATTGTGGAGCAATTGTGAAGTATACAATACTGATTATGGAGTGTGTGGTGTGGGTAGACTCTTCATAAAGATGGTTCTCTCATGTGGCCAACCAAGCATTTCGAGTCGAAGGTGAAAAATCTATCGCAGAATTGTCACTGACAATCAGGTGGCGATAATGAAGGTTGTGGCTTCATGTTCATGACAGGCCTTCATATTCACAATTCATCCTCATTATGATGAGAGAGCATTTCCAAATCGCTGTTCACCTCAGGGTGTCAGAACGACAACTGCCATTTTTCTGTATAAAAACTATTATTTTTACAGTAAAGAGCCTAGAAGACCTACACTAAATATATTTCTTATTGTAAAAAATATGGGAGTACTCTGAGAAAACCCACAAACTAAAGTCGACCTCTTGGATTATATCATGCGAACCTTTGTTCACCATCTTAGACAACATCTACAGCTTAAAACAAAAACTATCACAACTTTCTAAGAAAAATTTTTTAAATCATAAAAAAAATTCAAAAGACCTTGGTGACTGAAGACGGTGGCGTGCCCCTATCATCAACTTCGTCGCAGACATATACAGACCTTGGCTAACCATCACATATAATTAATAAAGGGCTAATGGAATGATCAATTATGTTAGCCTGTTTGAGGTCATAAACTTAACCTATGGTTTGTATTTACTATCTATAACTGTAACAGATTGAAAAGTGGGTGTAATTACAGTAAGACCTCGTTAATCTGGCCCTCATTGATCCGGATCTCCGGATAATCCGGATGTTTTTAATTTAATGTTCACATAGATATTATGTAAAATGNCAGACCTTGGCTAACCATCACATATAATTAATAAAGGGCTAATGGAATGATCAATTATGTTAGCCTGTTTGAGGTCGTAAACTTAACCTATGGTTTGTATTTACTATCTATAACTGTAACAGATTGAAAGGTGGGTGTAATTACAGTAAGACCTCGTTAATCCGGCCCTCATTGATCCGGATCTCCGGATAATCCGGATGTTTTTAATTTAATGTTCACATAGATATTATGTAAAATGAAGTGGATCGACTCACCAGCTATAAATAGCTTTGACTTCACCTTGAATCCCTACCCATCACTTCCCCTCCCTCAATCTCCTCAGTTTTCCTACTGTTTTCAAACGGTACTTTTCATTTTGTTTATTGTGTGTGGTTAAACTGGATATTGTTATTTATCAAAGTGTTCGGGAGTGTATTATAGTGTACGCACAAGTTTAAAATGCATCGAAGCGAAAGAAGGTCTTGGATTCAATGGATAAAAAGTTAGACCCTATTAATCAAATTGATAACGGAGAAGCATTGAAAAAAATAGCTGCTGAATTGGGAGTTGGGACTTCAACAGTGTCCGACTGGAAGAAGCAAAGAAAATAAATTGAAGATTTTTGTTGTAAAATGATATGTAAAAACAGTTTGGAAGGCAGAGGAATAGCAAAAAAAGCAAAAAATGAAGCATTAGAAGACGCACTATTCATATGGTACAGTGCTCAGCGAGAACGTGGTTTGCCTATATCTGGACCGATCTTGGCCTAAAAAGCTTTGAGCTTAAACAAAAAGTTATAGAATCCTGACCTAGAAATCACTGCTAGCCAGGGGTGGCTAAGAGTGTTTTAAAAACAGACACGGTATTCGCCAACTTGCTCTGACTGGAGAGAGCTTGTCTAGCATGTTGCTGCTGCTGAAAAATTTAAAAAGGACTTTGAACAATTTGTTTTATCTGAAGAATTGACACTAGATCAAGTTTATAATGCTGACAAAACTGGGCTTTTTTACCGGATGCTTCCATGCAAAACGATAGCATCAAAGCGTGAAGATTCTGCTAAGGGCTACAAGAAAAGCAAAGATAGGCTTACTGCTATGGCTTGTAGCAATGCATCAGGGACACATAAGTTTCCTTTTGTCATTGTAGGGAAATCCAAGAATCCCAGAGCGCTAAAAAATGTGAACCACAATACGTTGCCAGTGATTTACAGACCACAAAAAAGTGTGTGGATGGACAGTTTTTTGTTTAAGAATTGGTTTTATGATAACTGTGTTCCTGAAGTTCAAAAATTCCTGAAAGAAAATAGTTTACCAGAAAAAGCTATTTTACTGATTGACAATGCTCAGTCTCATCCAGGAGAACAAGAACTCGTGAGTGGAGGAATTAAAGTGAAATTTCTTCCGCCAAACGTAACCCCACTGCTGCAGCCTATGGACCAGGGAGTCCTTGATAACATCAAAAGAGTTTACCGAAAAGAAATGCTTAGTAAAATAATTGAAGAGGAAGGGGAAAAAAGTGTGTTTGATTTGTTGAAATCAATCAATATCAAAGACGTTATTTACATGGTTGCTGACGCTTGGGATTGCATCACAAAAAGCTGTTTGAAAAAGTCATGGAAAAAACTGTGGCCAGTTATTTGTGCTACAAACAAAATGGCAAGCAATGATTTGGTGCAAGTGGCTGCAGACGGACCTTCTGCAAATGTTAGGATCAATAAGTGGGTGCTCAGATGTTGATATGAAAGACGTCAGTGAGTGACTGAAAGACAACAGTGACTGTGGCTACGGCACTATGACGGAAGAAGAAATTGTAGCGGCATGCACATCTACAGCAGACAGTGAAGAAGAAGATGACGTGGACGAGGAGGGAGCGATCACACTGCAACAGCGGACGACACATGCAGATGCTGCGGACCAGCTGATAAACATCATGGCGTACTTGGAGAGTCAACCCAACACCACTCCAGCTGAACTATTAATGATAAAGCATTTGCGTGACTGTGCTTCAATTCAAATGCCACACGTGTTTGAAACAGAAGACAGTGGATCAATTCTTTGTTAAGAAATGATGTAAAAAGTTATTTTTTAATGTCTTATAAAATGTTACAGGACATATTGTATCAAACTTATATTCTTGGGGTTGTAAATAATCTCTATATACCATAGTTCATGCTTAACAAAAATAGTTAGAAAATTATGACCAAGTATGCTTATTGAAGGGTGTAGACTTAATGTGCTATACATACAATTTCAGAGGCATAACTCCAATGGGTCACAAATGGTAAACGATTATGTTTATAAAAGGCTGTAGGGCTTATCACATTGTATGTATACTCGTGGTCTTAAATGATGTCAGTGTTCTGAATTTCAGAGTCCTAACTTGACTGGGTTGCAAATGGTAGGCACCTATGCTTATAAAAGGCTGTGGGTGTTATCATAATGTACCTACATATTCATTGTCTTAAATTAATTGAATATACTGGATTTATCTGGTTATCTCAAGTGGTTTGTAAATTATAGTTAACTATGCTTTTAAAACCCTGTAGGGCTTATTGCATTGTACCTATAATCTTGTAATCATAACTAATGTCTATGTACTAAAGATCAAGGGCCTAACTCAAATGGTTTTCAAAGAGTGACCAACAATTCCTATAAAAGTATGTATATTATCATGGTAATGAGTGTCATCTCTAATATAAATTTTGTGTCTAAAACTTCAGTTATGGGCTACACACGATTGGATGTGGGTGGAGATGGACTGGGTGAATTTTGAGTAGGCACAGTAGACATGGAAGAAATTTGCTGAGGTGGTAGAATTTGCAGCCGGCGGCAGTGTGCAGGAGGTTAGCATTAGCATATTACCAGAAATTCCAGTCACACAATGTACAAGTATACAGAAGCAAAGTAGAGCTTCCTTCGATGTAAGCAAACTCGTTCGTTAACTGGGCGTGAGGCTCGAGGAACAGATATTGTGTCTCTTTACAGAGCTGCAAGTATGTTACCAGGTACTGGATAGCGAACACACAAACTCCATTGGTAACACAAGGATAAACAGTTTTATGATAGGAATAAAATATTTTAATATATTATTCAGATGAAACAAATTTAAAAAAAAGTGTACTAACAAATGAATGACTGTCTGGTAATTAAAATAATATATTCTAAAAATCAGACAAATATAATGTTTCTTAAATATAAATATTGATTTAGTAAATTTTGTAGTCAATACAAACTGAAAGATTTATGGGTTAAGGTATACTATACGTTCTATTTCCCTGGTAATTACAAAAAGAATTTCTAATATCGGACGAATTAAACTTTTTTAATAAAATACAAATTTTATAAATTTTAAAAGCATAGTATTAAAATTGATATTTTATATACGGTTTTGTGGTATTGAGCAGTTAGTTTTACTGGTAATTTAAAAAATAATATTTTTTAAATCAAATTGATTTTTTGTATTCAAATAAAAATATTGACTTAATAAAATTTAGAAATCACAGTATTACAAATCAAATATTTAAATAAGATATAATTTATTATTAGTTCTTATTTACTAGTTATTAAAAACAAATGTCTTAAAGTAAACCATTTTTTTTTATGATTTTCAAAAATAATATCAATTTAATAAATGTTTTCAAACATAGTACTAAAAAGATGTTCACTTTCCCTTTTCATATACCTCATTTAAATCTTCAAAATACCATCTGTCTCGATAGCTCAGTCGGCTAAAGCACATGTCTTCCTACCCATGGTTTGGCAGATCGAGGCTCCTGCATGCCATAAGATTTTTTCACTTGCATTAAAATACACGTGATAATAGAGGCAAACATCACATTGATGGCAAATAACTCTTTGACCTTAAATTAAGGGTGAAAACATAAATAAACACACTATCGCTATCTAGCAGTGGATATCAGAAACAAATATGGCTGCCTACACTGGCGCCATTTAGCAGGGGACAATTGAAACAAAGATGGCTGACTATACTTGTGCCATCTAGCACAGTCTGCATCGGAAAAAGATGGCCGACTACACTAGCACCACCTGGCAGGGGACATAGGAAACCAAAATGGACGAAAAAACAAATGACAAGCGGCAATACACAAGATGGTTGGTGGAGCAAATAAGTCAACAGATTACACTAGAGACAAATGCCAAATCCAAGATAGCGGACGGAAGTAAAATCCAAAATGCAAACGAAAACCATATCCAAGATGACTGACCGGAATGATAGTGAATGAGAAGACACGTACGGGGACCAAGGGGGTCTCTTCTGGCTCCAGTTGTCCTTGCCGACCTAGACCCCAGTCCCTCACCAGGCACCATGCCAGTAGCCACTATTCAACACTACTATAATTCTCTATTGAAAACCATTTACAACTACCTAAAGGTTATTGATGGGGGCGAAACAGAAATTTAAAATTGGAGATTTTGTTTGTGTAGCAAAACTTAAATGTGTTTTTGGAAAAAAAAATCTCGTGAACTGGTCATAGGAAATATATAAGATTATCTCTGTGAAACACTCATATCCTAGAGTATATTATATTGAATCTTATCTTGGGGATCTTATCAAGGAAGGTTTTTATGCTTACGAATTACAAAAAGTTAATTCACCTCATGAATATTTAATTGAAAAACTATTAAACGTTGTTGAAGTAAGTTTTTGGTTCGTTGAATATGTTTAATGAAAGTTAATGACTCTTGGGTAACTAATAAAGGTATTACACTTTTGAAATCTGTAAAATAATATTTTTTTTTATGTCGAGAACACATTTTCATGAACCACGTCTCTCATTTCTCATGTAGGTCAACCTGCTCCATGTTGTGAAATACTACCACCCCTGCCACCGCCACCATCACCAACATATTGTTCTAAACATATATGTATAACATATGTAGACAAATATAAATAGTCGTCGTTTCCTCCAACTGGCCAAGGAAATGGAAGGGAATCACCGGCATCTCAGCGAGAGTAGAGTCCTGAAGTTAGGGCTATAAGCCCTGATTTCATGAGGTCTCATTTGTGGGTTCACCTAACCTGCCACCCATATATATAGTCCTATATCTTTTGCATCGCCCATTCCATCACCCAGATATAGCCCTGTGTCCCCCGCATCACCATTACCACCCACTGCACCTCTGGCCCGCAGACGGAGAGTATATTTCTCTTCGAAATGTCGACTACAACGTGCNCACCATTACCACCCACTGCACCTCTGGCCCGCAGACGGAGAGTATATTTCTCTTCGAAATGTCGACTACAACGTGCAATAATGTTGGAGTTTATTTACACAATGGCTGGGGGTTAGTTGGTAAAATTTAAAACATTTTTTTATCGTAAACTAATTTTTACAATTTATGTTAACAGATAATTTTTTTCCTTCATTTTTTTAAAAACATTATTTTAATACAATATGTTTACATACATACAAGTTTACAGTTTAGTTGTTACCATATTCATTATTTCACTTTTCATTGACGTTACCATTCTGCGAAATTCGCTCATGTGAATCATTTTCTACAAGACAGTGTTCCCTAAATCGTATTTCTACACGACAGTGCTTCGCGAATCATTTGGATACAAGTCAGTGGTTCATGTTTATTAGCATAAAATGTAAATTGAAAGTTGACATACCGAAGAGAGAGAGAAATAACTTTTTAAAATGTGATGCATAAATTATTATACCAGAAAAGAGTTTGTATTAAAGGTTATCTGCAATAATCTGTGTGTATGTTGCAAACATTTAATAAAAAAAAATCAAGGAAACGTATTGGGTGAGTAATTTACCATTTAATAATAATATCTGCTAAGAATTCTTTTTCATTATTTAAAGAATATTACATTATGTACATGTACACTTACTTACAACTAGAAACACTATCTCAATTGTGTGATTTTTACAATTGACATACATTTTTTTACTTAAATTAATAACATATTTCTTTTCATATATATCACTTTTATCTGTATTAGATATAATGCTGTTTTTTTAACATACATTTTCATTACATCTACTAATATATACACAGTATTCTTGTTTGCATTAAATAAAGTATCACTATGATGTAGTAGTTATTTCAAATAACAACAAACATACTTAAATATAAGAAGGATTCTCATAAATTAACTGACACAAAACTTTTACGCTGAGTACAAAACCTTTCCTTGAACAAATAAGTAATTTACAAGAATATTTTTTTTTNACTGACACAAAACTTTTACGCTGAGTACAAAACCTTTCCTTGAACAAATAAGTAATTTACAAGAATATTTTTTTTTTACTAATGCATTAAGATTACTATATGAAAAGTATTTTCCAATATTAACGACTTGAATATCTCTGCTACACATAAATTTTAAAATTCTCTTTTGTGTTTTACTTAACACATACACAGGGAACTCTGAGCTAATTGCATCGTNACTGACACAAAACTTTTACGCTGAGTACAAAACCTTTCCTTGAACAAATAAGTAATTTACAAGAATATTTTTTTTTACTAATGCATTAAGATTACTATATGAAAAGTATTTTCCAATATTAATGACTTGAATATCTCTGATACACATAAATTTTAAAATTCTCTTTTGTGTTTTACTTAACACATACACAGGGAACTCTGAGCTAATTGCATCGTTCACACACTGATAACTGTCTTCAGATGGTATGGTGCCAGAATTCCATTTTAAATTGTGGACATCATATGTCTGTAACAAATATATGCTTTGAATTTATGGCTTAAGATCAGTCCACGGATATGGTGGTCTAAATGTAAACACTTTTGTCATATTATAATCGTTAGAATATTATATAGAAACCTCTGTCACAATAAATGGTTTTAATAAATCATATAAGGATTTTCAAAGCTAAACTTCTTTTATACAACTATACACTAAAAAATTTCAGTTGGTGACTCAGATGTGAAAGAAACGTTGTTGGTTTCAGGCAAGTCAAATCGAGATGTTAAATATATTATGTCTTCCATTTTACGCACTAAGCAATTATGGATTATGTGTGGTTGAGATATGAAAATATCATTATAGACGCTGCTGGTGTTCCTAAATTACCATTTTCACACCAAAGATAAGAAATAATGTCTGGGTCTTCACAGAGATTTTCTGGTAAAAACTAATAAAGATAATTTATTTCATGTGAAGCAAAATAAATTATAAAATGTTAAGGGTAAAATGGGGTAAATCAGATAAAATGTTCAATGTTAACAGAGACTTAGCTGTAACCGTAAACTAAGATTGCATAATACGTTCACATCCACCTGTCATTACAAATCTGATAGTAATGGTCTATATTCATTCTGAATTCAAACACCGAGAATTGGGGTTGACACACTCACTCACAAACCTTGTTTGCTTGGAAGGGAAAGTGAAGTCTTGCGATGAATGAGTTGGGTTACTGGAAGGCAAAGACTGCTGGAGGGGTCTGGTCGGATGCTGCAGTGAGGAGACTGCAAACAATAGCGGTGGTCAGAGGTCTCACTTGTTGAGCTTGAAGTAGCGTGCTCTGAAGGGGCCACAGTGCACGCGGATCATTACTTATCACTATTATTAATTTTCAGAATAACTTCTATTATATACATTAGTATGTAAATTACTGCTAATTCATTCTGCTATCACTTTCTGACAAAGCAGGAGATGTGCTGCGACGGAGAAGACGACGCGAACCGACACACATTCAACCGACAAACTTTGGCGGCAGGTTCATCAAGCAAAAAGAAGTTGAAAACATATATACGACATATAATCTAAAATGAATCCCAAGGGCGGTACATATCTTTGAAGTTGGACCTAAAGCACTATATTATTTCAAATATCAAAGAACATATATAATATGGAACACTAAGTTTCTGGGTAATGAGTAAGTGGAACATGATCTACAAAAAACACAAAACCTGTTAATTTCGTCAAATTAATTCATGGAAATAATCACAGTTACTACCCGTATTGTGAGTCATTCACCATGATGCGGTACCATATTTGGGATTTCATTGATGGATTATGTATCTGCAAGTCACAATTGATGAAAACGATGGCCTTGTGTAAATAACCTAACCCCCACCATTTGAGGAATTAGTTTTTTTAAATTTACTAATAATATGTACAAAACCTGGCAGGTGAGCAACAAGCACAACACCCACGCACAAACGGTTGCAAACAGCAAAGAGATAAGATAATGGAGAGATGGATAGAACTGTCATATATTTGAGGTAAGAAATGCGTTGTGGTTACCAGTAATTTACATATTTGTAATTTGTGACAGTATGAGGATGCTAGTACAATTAAAATTGTCATTTATTGCATATTAAAGTGCAATAATGTGGTATAAACGAACCTTAGATCAAGTGATCGGACTGGCGGCCCCCAACCTTGCTGCAGATAGTATATAGACCATGCCAAGATTACTGAACACTGTCAAACACGCCGGGTGTGGTTCTTATGACTTCGGCAGAAGCATTTGGTCTGGCCACGAGATCCTCCAGAGACGGTATTGGTGTCTCCTACAAGTAACTATTCATAGCACCCCACAAGTAAACGTCAAGAGGTTAAAGATGCGGCGACCTCGCAGGCCATAACGTTGGCCCAGCATGGCCTATCCATTTATTTGGAAATGTGGTGTCAAAGTACTTTTGAACATGTGCACCAAAGTGCGGCAGAGCACAGTCATGCTGCAGCCACATTTCCTGTTGAATCCCAAGTGGAATGTGTTCGAACAACTCTAGCAAAATCTGTTCCAAAAACACAAGGTACCGGTCAGCATTTAAAAGAGCGGGCAACAAGTATGGCCCAATGAAATTTAGCAGTCCATACATCAATTCTCTTGGTAACCGCGGATAAAGGGCACTTTTTCCTCCACCTACACGTGACTGTTACGAGATGTCAACACACATTCTCTAGTGAATTGTGCTTTGTCGGTAAACGACACACCACTTGGGAAGTGGCTGTACTGTACATTGTTGTAAACATCATTGTACGAACTATAAATGTTGTGGGTAGTCTTCTATGTTTAAATGGTGCACTTTCTATACGCAATATGGATGAAGCAGCTGTCCATTCACAAATCTCCACACATGCATGTGTCCAATGCAGACCGCATGTGTCACTTGGCGGGTGCTGGTAGATGGTGACTCATGGAACCTCCGCAGCACCACCTTCTCCAAGTATGGTGTTAGTACCAACCTTGGACGGCCACATTACGCTTGTACTCCAGTAACATGTACAGTATAGGGACAGATACGGCTCGGTTTTAAAGTGTAAAATGATCGCTGTGACGTAATCTAAACACACTACGTGTCTCTTTTAATCACCGTAAATGTTACATCTTCGCTAAACAGCCTCCTATCAATGGCTGTGAACGTTGAATAATGTGGCACCCGTCTGCTTGGATACTTTCCCTGTGCATGTGTGCTGAAGCTTTACTGTTGCACTGAGCAGTCCCATTCACAAGGTGAATGTCAGCCATTTCTGGCCATGTAAAACCATCCATTTCGCAATACACCAACTATGCCTCTGTTACCACGCCACTAAACACTACTACAGTAGAGCACCCCTCAACCGGAATCGTCAGGGGAAGGGCTATTCCGGTTGAGGGAAAATTCCGGTTATGGGAAATGAGGGTGGGATGGTGTGAAAAATAACACATTTTTAGTCTGAACTACGTACTGTTTATGAAATTTGAGTCATAAAACTCCCGACACTGCGTTAATGACCTTCATTCTCAACCTTCTAGCGGGGATTCTTATCTCTTTGAGCTTATGTCTGCGTAAGCGAGATCTGGATATCATGTTACGGGTTTATATTGACTTGCATATGATAAAACTTCCCGTGGTATAGTAAATTTCGTTGACAGTCGTTCCCTTACTGCATGGCACATTGGCACAACATACATTTACAAGAGCANATAAATTATTAGTTTTATCCTTAAAGTTACAAAACCATAAAAAAAAACACTACGTACTGTTTATGAAATTTGAGTCATAAAACTCCCGGCACTGCGTTAATGACCTTCATTCTCAACCTTCTAGCGGGGATTCTTATCTCTTTGAGCTTATGTCTGCGTAAGCGAGATCTGGATATCATGTTACGGGTTTATATTGACTTGCATCTGATAAAACTTCCAGTGGTATAGTAAATTTCGTTGACAGTCGTTCCCTTACTGCATGGCACATTGGCACAACATACATTTACAAGAGCAGNGTGGTATAGTAAATTTCGTTGACAGTCGTTCCCTTACTGCATGGCACATTGGCACAACATACATTTACAAGAGCAGGGCTGACGTATTATAGACAAAGTCTACAAAGTACCGTATTTCGGTGTGTATAGGACGCACATTTTTACAAAAAAAAATGACAAAAGTGGGGTATGGGTTATTTACGAGATATTGGCATAAAAATTTTTTTCCCCCTAAACCATGTTTAGAAATTTGTCAATGAATAATACGCTCTAATGTTTTAACTTAGTTTCAAAGGAAGTCAAAAAAATAATAAGAAATGAATAGCTCATCACGTGTGTTTAAACGTGTATGGGTCGCAGCATACTTTAGCCTGCCTGTCCTTGACTGTTCTTTGTATCACCTCTAGCCGCCATTCCGCTTGCGCACTTATTTTATCTTTTTTCTTTTACCCTCTCGCTTGGCGTCCTTCCTTTCCACCACCACCCCCATCCCTCGGCCAAACAACAGCCATCCAGCACCAAGTAAGCTTTCTGGGACCCTTTCTTTTCGTTCTCCCTCCTTCCTCCTCTTTTTTGTTTGTCCCGCTCTCTCTCTCTCTCTCTCTCTGGTGGAATGAGTCAGCCATCAGTAGCTATGTGTGTGTGTGTGTGTGTGTGTGTGTGTGATGCCGCACGCACACATGCACCATACCATTGCCTGCTCGGCAACAGCCGGCCGAGCTGGCAGGCTACGCACGGCGCAAATGTTCCACAATTTAAACGCAGTGTTGAGGCATTTTGACATAAATACAAAAGTTTTATTTACGCGGAATACTACACTGTTTCTACTTTTCAGCAGGCGGAGGCGAGGCGACGTGGCAACGATAACATTGAATGGCAAATTTATTAGTTTGACGTTGCCATAGTTTGCTGTTGCCGCACTAGCACGATGAGGCCCGGCAATATTTATGGGAATACAAAAATTCAGTGCGGCCTATACTGGAAATATTAATTATCCCTAATTTTTCATCAAAAACTTCTGGTGCTGTCTATACACGCCAAAATATGGTACATGCACACTAACACGCTAGAACACTAAATTCTGAAAGTCGCACCACTAAAACAAACGGCATGTTTCGGNTGCCATTAGTCACTGTCACTTGTGTCATTATGCAGCATAGCTGTAGCTGTGCCACTTGGGCCGGCTGTCTCTTCATCGTTCTAGTCTGGTGTGAGCAACGAACGACTTCTTGCGAGCGTGGGAAAGATATGGCACAACTTTGCGACGTTTGAATTTTTTTTTTGGAAAATTAGTTCCGGATAAGGGGAGTTCCATTCGAGGGAATTCCGGTTAAGGGGTGCTCTACTGTACAATGGTTTTGGCAGAGTTCACGACTGAACATATCACAGCAACACATACGCCAAAGACCACCCTTTTGACAATGGTGTGTGATGTGTGGTGGCCTACATGTTAGGCTGTAATAACAGGCAATTTATTCCTCTATTTACTGTATTACGTCATCTCTCATGCAAACGTGTTGTGGTACCTGTATACAAATAGGGTTTCCCCTCATCAGCCTCTAAAGTGTGTTGGCCATGACAAACATTTCACAAAGTCCATTTACAATGTACACGTCACCCACAATTAAAACACAAGTTGATTCTTACACAAAAGAGGCATTTGGTAACTGTGATATGGATATTGATGATGTTATAAAATTATCAATTTTTTTTAACACTACGTTATTGCGTGCATTACAGTGGTGTCCTCTGTTCTTTTAATACCTATGTTTGATATGTCACAATTTGTTCAGCAATATCTACCCTCCAACCTTCAAAATCGTACATAGATAGATGTTGTGTAATTTGCTATTATTTGACATTTATTGTAAATGACTGTATTTCGCATTGCCACTGTTATGTACCTCTCTCTCTTAAGACTGCCCCTTTGATATTCACAACCGTTTGTGCCTGGGTGTTGTACGTGTTGCCCGACTGCTAGATTTAGTACATATTCTTTGGAAATTTCAAAAATGAATACTTCAAAAACGGCGGGGGTTAGTGTATTTACACAATGCAAACCTTTTTGTCAACTGTGACGTGTGGATACATAATCTATCAATAAAATCCCAAATATGCTACCGCATCACAGCGAAAAGCTCATAATATGGGTAGTAACCATGATTATTTCCGTGAATTAATATGACGACAGTGACAGGTTTTGTGGTGTTCTTAGATCATGTTTCACTTGCACATAATCCAGAAACTCAGTGTTCCATCTTAAATATTTAGTCAGATATTTGTAATAATCTAGTGCTTCAGGTCCAACTTCAAAGATGTGTAACATCCTTGGGATTCATTTTAGACCATAGGCAAAATATATATGTTTTCGAATACTTTTTTTCGTGATTAACCTGCCGCTGAAGTTTGTCTGTCGAATTTAGATACATCCTACACATACATATATATACGCATATATACACAACCTATTCATTTTTTATATAAAAATATATAAATAATTGCAAAATCAATACTCAAGAACTATCANGCATATATACACAACCTATTCATTTTTTATATAAAAATATATAAATAATTGCAAAATCAATACTCAAGAACTATCATAAATGTTGTTTGCATTAGTGGAAAATAAATTACTGTTATATACAGAACCCGGACACCATCATGTCAACACACATGGCCACCAACCTTGGCACCACAAATACTCAATACTACACTTCTCCCTCCTAAATTTACGGCTGCCCTAACTGGTTTAGTGAGGAATTATTTTTCTAGGTGTACCACTCCCACAATGTTGGAGGACGCCTCGTCCTTTCACTGTGCCTAAGAGATCCCCCTCCCTGAGGAGCTGTAGTTTCCACATCAAAACCACAAAAACCCTTTTCCCCTTTACTGTAGTCACCTGTGCTCAAAGCTCCATGTAACCCTTTCGCTNCACATCAAAACCACAAAAACCCTTTTCCCCTTTACTGTAGTCACCTGTGCTCAAAGCTCCATGTAACCCTTTCGCTGCCATGTTCTATACTAGATCCATCACTGGCCGCTCTGGTGCAGATGCTGCTCCGGCTCTTGACTCTGCTCCTGTCGCTGGTGCCTCTAGTGTTTCTGTTGATCTGACTCTTGACCTTGCTACAATTGCTNGGCTCTTGACTCTGCTCCTGTCGCTGGTGCCTCTAGTGTTTCTGTTGATCTGACTCTTGACCTTGCTACAATTGCTGGCCTCTCTGCTGCAGATGCTGCTCTGACCATAGATTTAGCTCCTGTCAAAGACGACTCTGGTGCTGATGCTGCTCCGACTCTTGATGTTGCTCCACCTTCCCTCTTGTCTAGGTGCCGTACGGGGTGAGTTCCTGTGTTTGCCCGAGAACACCTTCTCTTGCAGGTGACACTTGCATAAGTGATCTAGATGATGAATTTTTATGATGTCCCCAACCATAACATTGTACGTCACCAGGTTCACCACTTCTGCAATATACACTGGAAGCCATCTTGTCTGTTCCTCACGGACACACTTCACCAAAACTGTATTCCTCACACGGAATCATGTTTCTTGACCAACTCTAAGTTTGCTTGCCTTTTCATGATATTCTGGCAGGTTTGGCTTCACTAACAGCAACCTCATGCATGGTTTCCTCCTCAATAACATTTCTGCTGGGGTTTTCCCAGTCACTCTGTGTGGTATATTTCAGTACGCAAACAAACACTTATCGATCGTATGTTGTAGGGATGGTGCCTTCCTGTTACACCACTTTCCACTGCCTGCTTCAAGAGTGCAGTCTTCACTGACTGCACAGTTCTCTCTGCTGCTCCATTGGATTGTGGGTGGAAAGGTGGAGTCAGCTACAGTGTGATCATCTCTGTCTCACAAAACTGCTCAAATTGTTCTGACCGAAACTGCGAATCATTATCGGCCACCAGCCTTTCGGGCAAACCATATGACGCAAAAGCTGTTCGCAGCTTTTCAATTGTCTCTTCTCAGCCATGAAGCTCTTTGCGCCAACAAATTATATTGAGGTTTCAACTTGCCCAACATACCTTGAACGAATCTGGCATAGAAATTTATCAATCCCAAATAAGCCTTTAACTATGTTCTCGTAGTTGGTGCTAGGGCTTCCTTTATTGCCTCTTGGAGGTCTTTGGCAGGCCTAATGCCCTCACAACTGATGACATACCCCAAAATTTGACCTCCGTTTCTAGGAAATGGCACCTTCTCTTTTCTGGCTCTCACCCCATGTTCCTGCAACCTCTGCAGCACAGAGTCACATTTCCTTGCACATTCCTCTACTGAACACCCGGTAATGAGGATATCATCCAAGTAGGCCACTACTCCCAAAATCCCATGAAAAATCGGTTCAATCACTGATTAAAATATGCCCGGAGCACTTATCAACCCAAAAGGCATTCTCAGATACCAGTACAGACCCCTATGAGTATTTACTGTTACCGACTCTTGCGACTCTTTCCCCTACACCAGCTGCTGGTAAGCATTTGACAAGTTTAGCACACAAATAACCTTACCATTCCCCAAAGATGCAAAAATATCATCTATACATGGAAGTGGCTAGCGTGCTAGTTCTATCCTAGGGTTTACAGTAGCCTTAAAATTAGCACACAACCTTACATCACCATTCGCCTTACGTACCACTATTATGCTTGCCCAATGACTGTAGGTAACCTTTTCCAGGATTTGTAGCTGTTCCAAGTACTGCAGCTCCTGCTCCACTTTTTCTTTGAGTGTAATAGGTACCATCCTTGCCTTGAGGAAACCCAGTGAAACACCCTCCTTGGGCGTAAAGTTGGTAAATAACTGTTTGATTTCTCCAAAGGTCCCATTAAATATTTCTGCATACTTACACAGTAGCTTTTTTAGCACTCTTCCATAACTGCCGGTCAGGCCAATTAGCTTGATATGTTTTGTTCACTACCAAAGTAACTGCAGATCCCTTAGCCACTTGCATTGTCAGTGGTCTGCTGTCTTCCATCACAGATACAGGTTAACCCACGGAAACCACCAACTGCTTCTGCTGCACAATAACCCAGTCGAGAATGTCATTTTGGTAAATATCACTCATCCTGTACCCCACTCCCGGTTCCTCGGTTTTGTCTTCCCCAACTCCACATACCACAGCCGACTTCTGCATCCAACATTTCCTGGCAAAATACCCCACTTTAGAATAGTTACGACACTTAAATTATAAGGACGTGTCACTGCCATGAGCTACTTACTGCTACAGAGATAACATTCCCTCTGACAAACTACTTTGTGAGGTCCCCACTCCTGGAGACTGTTTCTTTTGCACCCGTACTTTGCACACTTCCTCCGACACCAACTGAGGAGCCTGGAACAGTTTTTGTTGTTTTAATGCTTGCTCCTAAGTCATTGCCAATGCATATACTTGCTCCAATGTCTACTCAGCTTCAATGAGCTTTTGCTGAATGTGTTGACTGCGTAGACCACTAACCAAATGATCTCGCAAGGCTTCTGGCAAAAATGTGCCAAAATTGCTTTTTGCACCAATTTCTTAATGGCGACTGAAAACTTGGCAATGGACTCATTTTATTTTTGCTCTCATCCATGAAATATAAATCGTTCTGCAATCACCAGTGCCTATGGACTATAATGCGTTTTCAGGACTACTTCCAACTCTGCAAACGACTTGTCCCCCGGATCATCTGGAGGCACCAAATCGCACAACACGCCAAATGTATGTTTTCCTATAACTAGCAACAACACCGAGACCTGCTTTGTCTCCGGAACCAAATTTGCATTAAAATACAGTTGACTCGCGATAGTCAGGCACGCTCTGTAGTCCGACGCGCCTGTTAGTTGAGTCACCTGAGCTTCATTTTGAGCGCTTTGTTTACCATACCGTTTGCCGTTNTTCCTATAACTAGCAACAACACCGAGACCTGCTTTGTCTCCGGAACCAAATTTGCATTAAAATACAGTTGACTCGCAATAGTCAGGCACGCTCTGTAGTCCGACGCGCCTGTTAGTTGAGTCACTTGAGCTTCATTTTGAGCGCTTTGTTTACCATACCGTTTGCCGTTCCTGTCGTGACAGGAAACACCCTCCTGTCCCTCCGCATGCCAACTCAGTTGCTTGTTTAGACGTCCGAATTCAGTTTTGTCACAGATGTGTTAGTGCATTGTTACAGTACGTATTTTTGTTTAAATAGTGATATTATAGTGTTGTGAGTTGTTCAGTTATGCTGTATGGTGTAGTGTTGTAATGGCGAGCACAAGTTCAAAACGTAAGCATAAAACATTAAATCTATCTGATCAATGGGAAATTATTAAGAGATATGACCGTGGCGAAACTCCAACGTCGATATGTACTTCGTATGACATAGGGCAAGCTACAGATTATGATATCTTGAAAAATAAAGAAAAAATTGAAAACTATATAAAGTCTGTTGATGAAAAGCCCATTAAAAGAAAAACCCTTAAAATGAGTGAGTTTCCTCAAGTTGAGGATGCTCTTTACACCTGGTTCAAACAACAAAGAAGCAGACATGCACCCATTTCAGGAGACATTTTAAAACAAAAAGCACAATTTTTTTATAATGAAAAAAAAAAACAAACTGACTTCTGTGCAAGTGATGGTTGGTTTGAAAATTTCAAAAAGCGCCATGGTATTCAATTCCTACAGATGAGCGGAGAGAAATTGTCTGCTGACGAGTCTGAGATTTATGAATTCATTGAGAAACTGAATGTAAAAATCACTGAACTAGGCCTAACACCTGAACAAGTTTATAACGCAGATGAAACGTGCTTAAATTGGCGGCAACTTCCATGTAAGACGTTTGTCACTCAAGAGGAAAAACATGTTTCTGGAAGAAAACTTCAAAAAGAACGGATCACTCTCATGGTATATGCTAATGCTTCAGGAAGTCATATGTTAAAACTATTGGTTGTGGGGAAATCAAAATCTCCCAGTGCATTTAAAAACATTAAGGTTGAATCTCTGCCAGTTATGTACATGAGTCAAAGTCGAGCGTGGGTCACTAAAGAAGTTTTTCATGATTGGTACACTAACAATTTTGTCCCACAAGTAAAACAACACTTGAACGAGAAAAAGTTGCCAGTGCATGCCATTATCTTATTGGACAATGCACCAGGACATCCTGACAAAGAAGAATTGAGAGTTAAGACAGCTGATGGCTATATAGAGGGTTTGTACTTGCCAAAAATTACAACCGCTCTCATTCAGCCGATGGACCAAAATGTTATCAAGACTCTTAAGGCACATTACAAGAAGCGCCTACTTACGGATATCGTAAGTCAACATAACGCAGACATCACATCTCTCTTGAGACAATTCAACATCAAGGATGCCATTGTCAATGCAGAATTTGCTTGGCGTCAAGTAAAATTTCTTACTTTAATAAAATCTTGGAAAAATATTTGGCCAGAAAATCCACTTCTTCCAAAGAAAGATGACAACAACTCTCAAGATAACAATAATGACTCTGAACCAATTTTGGAGGCTGCACTTGCAATTTGCAATGAAATTGAAATTCCATAAGATACATTGGAAGACTTAAAAAGGTAGGTTTTAGATGATAATGTAGACGCTGATCTCACAGACAAAGAAATTATCAAGGAAATCACAGAACCTGTTGACAACACGATCCAGGAGGCCTTGGAATCAAGATTCATTGGCAACTGTGATGAAGCTTCATCAGCTGCAAACACATTGTTATGATGGTGTGAGGAAAGAGGATCTGATTATGAGCAAATATTAATGTTAAAAGACATTCAAGAACAAGCATTGACTGACAGTTTACATAAGAAGAAACAGAAGACTATCCCAGATTTCTTCAAAGTGTAAATACATTATCGTATGTATGCCTTTTATTTAAAAATGTTGTTTTGTTTTGTTTTTGTACTGTATAATATGTAATTCATGTTTTTAATACATGTACGTAAATGTATTCTCAACTTCTTTGTTCTCACTTTGTAAAATTAATAGTTTTCATAGCCTATTGTCCTAAATGGTTCAACATACAAAAATGACTATAATTCCTGTAACTTACTGCTACTCATAGAGTTTTAAAAAACCACTTTTGGTAATCCAGACACTTTCAGTAATCCAACATCCTCTCGGTCCCATACCTGTCAGATTATCAAGAGTCAACTATAATGTCATAACCGCTTCAAATACGACACAATATTATCCGAACATTCTTCGAACTTATCCATACTTCCAAAGGATGCCATTTCAACCCCAAACACGAACACTTTATTTTAAACACATTGTCACTAATTTTATATACCAAACCTGAATGTCATCATGTCAACACACACGGTCGCCAACCTTGGCACCACAAATACTCAATATTAGAGTTACAAAGACTAGTTTTGTAGTTGTTAATATAAAAAAAAATTTGCTTATAACACAAATCCAGATTTTCTTGGTTTCAATGTCAATGTTACTTCAAGATATATAATGAAAATAATAACAATAATACAGAATTATCTTGTGGAGTTTTGTAGAATTTCAATATCTAAAACTATTTCTCATTACTGCAGTTTTCATTTAGATATTTTTGTTCTGCTTTATAGGCATTTGGCAGAAAAGGTGTCAAGCAATCAAGTTTTTTAATTCTTAAAATAATCTTATCTTGGTCATCTGGCATTTGGATGAACAATTTTTTGGTAGAATGGGTGTTTGACTAAACAGGCATGTGAATGAACTGTGTTTATTTAACTATTGTAGTTTCACAGTTCACATACGAATTGCCGGTATACAGAGTACGAACCTCTCACAGATAAATATAAAAGTATAGACCAGCGCCACAGTCGTTTACATATCATTAATGTCTCCAAACTTCCATCAAAATAAATATAAAATGTGTCAACTTCCCACACCGGCAGAGAAAAGTCTAGTGGCCAATGCGGGTGTTATCCTCACACACGACGCGACCTAGACTAGCATTGTATTACGAAACTGAAGGGCGACTGCCCTCGCAGCCGACTGACTTGAAGCGACTTCTTCCGATGACTGATGAACACTGCTGGAAGGGCGACAGACAGAGGCGTCTATTGTTCTGCCTCTCGCCCCCCTCTCCAGAGATAAGGGCCTGGCCACGCACGCTCTCCGCTCGTTATCGAAACTGCGTCGTAGGAACTAAAACTGTCGACGCCGTCAACATCCACAGAAACGAACTTCTCGTATAACAAAACTGCGCCTGAGGAACTAAAACTTGTCAATGTCGCCTGAAAGTATCTAATTAATGCTGACGCTTAACAAAACTCCAAAGTTCGAAACGAAAACTGTAACCGTCCACCCGATAACCGTAAAACTGCAAACGTCTGCCGGATAAACAAACTACCACGGGAAACGAGCCACCACAGCTTTAAACTTTAAACCCGATAAAAATATTACGAAGCTTTCCAAAGCTTCATACACACAAAAGAATTTTACACCTGTGTCCCGAACAATTAAGAATATTGCGTCATCACAACTTGTGCGCGTGGGCATTGTGCTACTGGAAAATGGCATCTCCTTGGCGTTGTAGGAATGGCAACAAAATGGGCTGGATGATGTTCTGGACGCAGCGTTCACTGTTCAGTGTTCCCTCAACACACACCAGAGGCATACGGTCATTGTAGGCTATTGTCCCCAGACCATGATGCCTGGAGTTGGTACTGAATGTCTCTGCCGTATACACTGTGGTTGTTGCCGCTCTCCTGGTCAATGCTGCATTCACGAACGTCTGTCAGTGGTGCAAAGGCAGAATCTGCTCTCATCACTAAACACAACTCTGTGCCATTCATCCTTCCAGTTGTATCATTCGCAACACCATCCGAGGCGGGCTGCAAGGTGATGAGGTGTAATAGGAAGCCTGGCAAGCGACACCCTTGATCGTTGCCCAGCTTCCAGCAAACCATTGGTGATGGTTCTAGTTGACACCCTGGGTGCAACAGTGGCCCTAATCTGTGCAGCGGTCGCCGTGCGATCAGCAGTGGCTGCTCGTCTTATGCTGCAGTCCAGGCGGGAATCCTTATGCTGCTGCCGTCCAGAACCACGTTGAAGAGTAAGTGCCCATTGTTGGATCACGGGCACCACCAATGATTCACAGGAGACACTTCCCATCCTACGCGTTGGGCAATTTTTCGGAAGGTTCATCCAGCCTCCCTCAGGCCTACAATATGACCTTGTTCAAAGTCCATTAATTGTACGCAGTATGGTCGTCTATGCCGTCATGGCATGTCTACAATACTTACCACACACAACCCGATGCTTGAAACAACAGACTACTCTTTCACCGAGTCAACAACAGTTGTAGTGGGCTCAGATGTGTTATAGGTAGTACGCGTTTCCTACTCTGTCCANACTCTTTCACCGAGTCAACAACAGTTGTAGTGGGCTCAGATGTGTTATAGGTAGTACGCGTTTCCTACTCTGTCCACAGCACAGCACTGTTAATCATTGCATATACTGCCCTATATCAGTGCTCCATACGTATATGTTGTTTCTATATCAAAGCTTTAGTGGTGTTCATTTTTCATTTTCCACCAGTGTAGAACTGGAAACAAGCATTACAATAACATTAAAATACAAATTAAGCTATTAAAGTCAGCAAAANCTTCCACCAGTGTAGAACTGGAAACAAGCATTACAATAACATTAAAATACAAATTAAGCTATTAAAGTCAGCAAAATAAATTTTTCCAAGCAAATGAATAGTTTAGGCAGAGGAGCAAAGTATGTTGAGTACTTTTACTCTACCCCCATTACTTTTCACTCTCTAGTTGTATCTCTTGGTGTATAAAATGTCTTGTTTGCGGATAACCTATCTGATTTTCACTGTAGATGCAGTTCATAAGAAATTAAAGAACAGACATTTTGGAGCCATTTATTGTGTGATGTGATAATGTGTATTTTATACTTCAAAACACTGGTATTAAATTTCTTTCCAATTGTATAAAATACAAAGTTTCAGGCAAGACTGTTTCAATAGGAAGTAAAAAGGAAGTCTCATTTGATTGTAATTAAAGTATATTACACCCTCCATGTTTGCTCATGCATTGATTCAGAGCTGCAAACTCTACGAATTTCTTGCATACTTTACTTTGAATTATATGGCATGTGTTTCCTTCAAATTTTCCCAAGATAAGGATATTAATAAGAATTTATATAAGTGTTATAGAGGTTATAAGGCTTTTAAAACAATGTTTTTACAACATGTGCTGCAACTGACAGTTGTGATGATACGGTATCAAGGCACAAACATTAATGTAAATGGCAAACTTTAAAAAGTGTACTTATTAAGATGTAAAAAATCATTTCTGAGCATGCAAACCATATTATATACATGGCATGCTTAAAACTTAACAGGAAAAGATCTTTACGGATAATGGATATTTAAAAAAAAAGTTTGAGAATAAGGCTGTTTAACCTGAACGTATTCACGACATCCGATNTTTACGGATAATGGATATTTAAAAAAAAAGTTTGAGAATAAGGCTGTTTAACCTGAACGTATTCACGACATCCGATAGCGACATGTTTGAGTGAAGTTGAAATTGGTTCAGTAGTCATGTTATAAGTATAACTTTTTATATGAAAAAAAAAAAAGATTCAACTGTATATGCATCTGGGAAATTCGTGATATCATTTTTTAACTTAATAAAAAAAAATATATGCCATATAAAAGTTTTTGCTATTACATGGGGAGCTCAAGCTTGACAATGTAATAGAAATTGAAAGCATTNAATATATGCCATATAAAAGTTTTTGCTATTACATGGGGAGCTCAAGCTTGACAATGTAATAGAAATTGAAAGCATTGTTTATGATGAAAAATATTGTTACAATCTCTCAAAAGTCAGTGGACTAAACCATAAACCAGGTTTGTTAAGTGATGGAGATCTCAATTACATAAAAGTGTTAATTATAATATTCTTAATTTATTTACAGTAGTTAAAAAAAAAAGAAAATACTCTCGTCTCACTATCTCACAATAAATTGATATCTCTTGCTATTAACAATTAATAAATTCCATTAGTACAATTTACAATTACCTCAAAAAAATTAATTTAATTAAATAACTATAATTAGCTCCAATAAACCATGTATCAAAATCTACTGAATCACTTTATAACTTATACGTTGTGTCCATATTTGATCCTACCAATATTTATTATAAAATCCATATCACATGTTCATTCAGCCCCACCCCAGTTCTCTCCAGGTCCCACCAGTGTGTATTGTTTTAGAGTTCTCCGAGCGCCCTCACGCACAGTAGTCTACACTCGTCAGGTTTCACGCCCTCTTGTCCGTTCACACCACAAACACCATGTCTACCATCATTTCGTAATCTCCCGTCATCATCCATCCTCCTCACCAATGTCCCTCACTGCACTCAATTTTGCCCGGTTACCACACTCAGCAGAAGATGACATATCTATCAATTTGGCTGATCATATTATTCTTGTTAAGGATCTTGAGGATCACGTGGTGAATAATACTAAGTATGTTCAAAAAGTGCCTGCAAACTATTTAGACTATTATAAACTTTGGTATTCTAACCTGAATAAATCAATTCAAGAAGTTTGGGGAAATATGATTGCAGTTAGTTTCCGTGTTGACTTGAATACTACGTTGCTCCGAGTTATTGAAGCACTGGCTAATGCCAGAATTGATCTGTCTTACTTAATTAAAGCTATTGAAACCAGTGTAGGTACATTGAAAATTGAGTTCTACCTTGTTGACACAGGAAGCATTTATTGTCATACTATACAAAATTCAATTGATAANGTACATTGAAAATTGAGTTCTACCTTGTTGACACAGGAAGCATTTATTGTCATACTATACAAAATTCAATTGATAAACTTGCCATTATACATGCTTGCTCAAGTTACTCCTGAAAATCTTTATGTATTTTATGACTTAAGCACTGTCCAAGCTGTTGCTTATAATGTTTCTCTGAGTATAATTGTCAATGCTCCGTTAGCTAGTAAGGATGGTCTCTTTGAGCGCTGTCACATTTTTCCATTTCCATTTTTGGTCTTACCCAAAGTTAATAGATCCGTATTGTTGAGCATAAATAATTATTTAATTATCCCTTTCAACAGAAAACTGTTAAGTCAAATTTTTTGACTGGACGTAAATAAAACTCATGGAATCATGCTAAGTCTTAACATCTTCCGTGTCTTTGATGTACATATTAACAACTGTGAACTAAACCCATTTTTAGGTGAAACCTATTTTGATCTTTGTGATAAAATGTTTGTAAGTTAACATACCTTTTTTTCTGAAAACTAATTTGGTATGGATATTTGCTACAAACACTTCTATTGAATTTACCCTTTTGTGTAGAACGACTACTTAAGTCTTTTCTCCCATTTCCATAACCCTAACTGGCAGTGGATTTACCAGCAATACCTCTCATTGCGATATCGTAGATCCTTTATTCAGAACCTCTGGTTCAGTAAATTACGCTATATAGTTAAAACCAATCATTACCTGTCATTCACATTCCTAAACTTAACCCCAACATTA
Source organism: Clitarchus hookeri (assembly GCA_002778355.1). Taxonomy (NCBI): domain Eukaryota; kingdom Metazoa; phylum Arthropoda; class Insecta; order Phasmatodea; family Phasmatidae; genus Clitarchus; species Clitarchus hookeri. The sequence continues at coordinate 800,015 of NQII01000201.1, read as the reverse complement.
GTTTGTTACATTTTTCATTTTTGCCGAATCTTTCACCTGACAATTCATTGTTCAAAGAACTTGATGTCCTGCTTGCAAAAAAAACCACATGGCACTGATCTCCATGATGTCCAACATCTCCTCCATCCTTCTCACTAAACTAAACCAGATCACTTTGGAATTTGCGCCATTTCAATAGCTTGTATTGTTGTTATCATAGGTATTGTTTTGAATATTCGTATTTGTTAAATTTGGTTTTCGTACTAAACAAACAGTTCCACAAACTGTTACCTATCTTGTTATGGTACCTTTGACCCCTGCATGTATAGAAACTATATTACTTTGGGTTTTTTTAAATTTATTTTACTTTACTGGGGTACGCCGTATGCAAATTATATACGAGGGTTATGTGGAAAGTAAGGTCCGAATCGCCGTAGCTAATCGAATGTCGCGCGAACATTGTAACGGGCATGCGCACCGACTCTCGCATGCCTTGCTCGTCAAACGACGCCATTTGCATTGGTATTGTTGCAGTGTACTGTTTACAGTGTCAGTTCAAAATGTTTAAAACAATTGATCAACCCGCTGACTGTGAAACACGGTCAGTGATTCGGTTTTTGACAGCAAGGAACGCTTCAGCAGCGGAAGTTCATTGACAGATAAGTCAAGTGTATGGCCCCAATGTGATGAGTGACAGTAAAGTGCTTAAGTGGGTGAGAGTTTTCACGAACTGATGGGAAAATGTCCATGATGAACCGCAATCAGGCCCACAATCAGTGATCACAGAAGATTTGGTCAAAGCCGTAGTCGAAAAGATTCGTGAAGACCGGCCATTCCCAATTTCAACTTTAGCATTGGAATTTCCGAATGTGGGGAAAACAACTTTGCACAAAATTGTCTCCAAAAATTTGCAATTTCATAAATTGTGCGGACGTTGGGTTCCCAGGCTGCTTACTGAGGAACATCAAATAAAAATAATGGCTTGTGCTCTTGATGTTTTGGACCAATATCAAAAGGAAGGTGATCAATTTTTAGAGAAGATTGTCACAGGGGATGAGACGTGGGTTTCTCACATGACTTCAGAGTCTAAACGTCAGTCAATGGAATGGCATCACCCGACATCACCAGTCAAAGTCAAGGCCAATCGGACAATCTCAACATGCAAGGTTATGGCAACCATGTTTTGGGATAGACATGGAGTCGTGTTAGTCTAGTTTATGCAGCAAGGGACAACAATCAATGCAGCCACTTACTGCGCTACCGTGGCTAAACTTCGCTGCGCAATATGAAATAAGCGACGTGGCCTTCTGACGTCTGGAGTTTTGTTGCTGCATGACAATGCCAGACCTCAATCTGCCATTGACACCCAAAATCTGATCAGATCTTTTGGATGGGAATAGATTGACCACCCACCGTTTAGTCCAGACTTGGCGCGAGCGATTTTCACTTGTTCCGCTACCTAAAGGCAAATGCCTTTAGGTAGGCAAGCGCTTCGCTTCAGATGACGAGGTGAAAGAAGCAGTTACAGACTGGTTATCCTCACAGGCGGCAGACGTCTATGACTTAGGCGTACAAAAGCTTGAAGAACGTTATGACAAATGTTTGAACAAATATGGAAACTATTTAGAAAAATAGAGAAACATGTAAGAAATTAAATAAAAAAAAGTTTTTTTAAAAAATCTGTGATGGTTTATGTTTTATAAGAAATCAGACCTTACTTTCCGAATAACCCTCCTATAATAAAAAAAACAACATGCTAACCAGAACATTTTGTTACAAAATTATACAATAGCCATATCAAAAATGTAGATTTTAGGTGATTTTTAATTCACATGCGGTTCTTTACAAAGCCTGGAATGCATTATTCCCAGTTAAAAAAAATTTATGCAATCATGCTAAATAATTTGAGTTAAATTTATCATTTTTTGTGTGCCGAGCACGAAGCGGATGACGAGCTGGCCATGCATGGTTTANGGTGATTTTTAATTCACATGCGGTTCTTTACAAAGCCTGGAATGCATTATTCCCAGTTTAAAAAAATTTATGCAATCATGCTAAATAATTTGAGTTAAATTTATCATTTTTTGTGTGCCGAGCACGAAGCGGATGACGAGCTGGCCATGCATGGTTTATTTGGCACAAACAGGCAGTACTCTGCTACATGACAGGACTCAGTTACTAAGGCAAGTATAAAGTGCAGTAGGGAACAGCAAAGGTCTCTCCCACACTCAGCAACCACCTGATTCCAAAGTCCAAATAGTTAGCAATGATGTTAAGGTAAACAAACATGTCGCTGCAAATAACAACAATAAATTGACACGTTACTTACTGGAAGTGGGTCCAGAAATTGAAGCTGCGCCATAAACGGCGGTGAAATGCGCAGATCATATTAAGTAAGTACTTCACTTAAAGGCGTAATAATCAAGAAGGGAACCAAAATTATTTATCTTGCAAATTCCAGCCATTATCATAGATTAAGATGCATGAATGCAATGAATGTCACGAGTATAAAACAGAGAAACTAACACCTTTGTGAACTAAGTTTCACTACTTATAACACGTTGAAAAGAGGCTGTGGTTTCTTTTGTTAGTTACGTAATTATAATAATAATTGTAAACTTTTGTTTTATTCTGATGGAAAATTCTGTATTGCCATGGAAACATATTAATTTAGTCACATAATAAATTCCTACACAATTGTCACCAATGTGTCAATATTAAAATTTTTTCTTGCAATACAGTTAAAATACAACGGTCAGTTACTCAGTTTTATAGGTAAAATAGTTATAGTGATTTAGTAAAATGCTTGTTGTTACAACTTCACAATCTTTTAGTGTAGAAGGAGTTCTACAATTTATATTTTTTATATAAATATTTTCAGAAATAAAAAAAAATGGGCAAGTATGACAGTGATTTTTTTTTACATAAATGCCAGCAGGAGACTGGACTGGCAAGCTCCACAACACTAAATATCAAGAACATTTAATACAGTAAAAGATGGATAAACAAATTAAAATAATCTAACGTGTGACTAAAATGGCTCACCTAGCGTATGCAGGAGGTAGGGAAAGGAAGTATTGGTATAGTGGACAACCTTAGGCTTTGCCCAAATGCCCTGTCGACAAATCTGGTAAACCACATCATTGATCTGTTTCAGGAACCAATACAGGCCTTTCCAACATTTCAGTGGTTTAGGGCATTATCCCTTCCGTCTTCGAGGATTATACAACCACACCAGCTGACGTTCTTAAAAAATTTCTTCGGGCATTCTCTGGGCATATAATGTTTTAATTCTGTCAAAATTAATTTTAAGGTTACTCCGGGCAATTATCATAAAAGTCGACTGACATCTGACAGAGTTTAATGGCGTATTCTGGGGTGCAGCTTCTTCTTCCACTAGGTGTCTCAGCCCGAGCCTTAAATCTTCTGTCCGTCCCGAACAGACTCTCCAACATCACAACCTTCGTACAGCACCAGTCGGTNACCCGAGCCTTAAATCTTCTGTCCGTCCCGAACAGACTCTCCAACATCACAACCTTCGTACAGCACCAGTCGGTCGATGTGGACAACTTTAGGTGTTGCCCGAGCCCCCTGTCGACAAATCCAGTAGACCTCATAATTTATCTGTTTGAGGATCCTGTACAGGCCTTCCCAACATTTCTGTGGCTTCTGGCAATATCTCTCCCACCTCTTCGGGCTGTACAACCTCACCATCTGTCTTTCTTCAAAAGTTTCTTCAGGCATTCTCTGGTCATATCGTGTTTTCATTCTGTCACTATTAATTTTAAGGTGACTCAAGGCAAACACATGAATGTCTGCTAACTTTTGACGTAGAGTAATGGCATATTCTGGGGTGGCTACTTCTTCTTCCCTGGCAGACTCATGAATGTCTGCTAACATTTGACGTAGAATGATGTCATATTTTGGGGTGAGGGGGGATACTTCTTCCCCTGGACGTCCAAACAGCATGTCACCAGGGAGGCGGAGCTCTCTCCCAAACAGCATCCTTGAAGGTGTTACCCTTAAAGACTCGTGGACTGCAGAATAATTTTCCAAGAGAAATAAGGGTACCTTGCAGTCCCAATCTTTCCGGATGTCTTCCACGAATAAAGCCAGATACTGTTTCAGGGTATGATTTAGCCTCTCGACCATACTATCCAAATGCTATAGTATGAGTTTCCTTCATTCATAAAATCCATACACCTCTTGGAAAAGAGTTGCTTCAAAATTTTGTCATTGATCGGAATAAAACTAAAGTGGCACTCCAATCCTGGAAAAAATATGCTCTATAAGTGCATCAGCTATCATGGCAAACTCTTAGTATGGCACTGGTATGACCTCGGGCTACTTTGTGAAATAGTCATCTGCTACCAGAAGGTACCGATTCCCCATCTTAATGACTGGCAAAGGTCCGAGAATGTCCACTGCCATCCTCTCAAATGGGGCCCCCAAAGTTGTATTTCTGAAGGGGCCCTTATTCATTAATCCTTAGACCCTTCCTCGCGGTACGGGCATCACACTGACGGCACCACTACTCAACATCCTCCCGAAAATGCAGGTAACAGAATCTCATTCAAACTCTGTCAAGGGTCTTATTTACACCAAAGTGACCATCTGCTAGGACCAATAGTAAGCAAATTTGTTTCCCATCATTACTTTCCCTGTTCCTGTAAAGCACATCTTCTCTAGTACAAGGGAATTCCACTGTGCCCAGTAGGCCTTGACTGTCATGCCTAGGCTGGATTTCTTCTCCTATCTTGGGCGACATCCAGCTTCTTTCCACTCCAATATTAGACTCAAGGTGGGGTCACTTAGCTNGATTTCTTCTCCTATCTTGGGCGACATCCAGCTTCTTTCCACTCCAATATTAGACTCAAGGTGGGGTCACTTAGCTGATCATTTCTAATGTTGTTATCTCCCTATGTAGGTGACCCAACGCAAGATACAGAGCCTTGAATTCTTGTCCTCCTTGCTTTCGACAATATGCCACCCTTTTCCTCCTGGCGTTCACAATGACGACAGAATGGTTTGCATGGTCTCCTGGAAAGTTTATCCAGGCGTCCAGACCTGTGATGTATTTTAAAGACACATTCTTGACGGTGCTTTATCCACCGGGCTATTTGACCTTCGGGGTTCTTTAAATTTAGTAGCCAGCTTAATAAAGCATGNCTTGACGGTGCTTTATCCACCGGGCTATTTGACCTTCGGGGTTCTTTAAATTTAGTAGCCAGCTTAATAAAGCATGATCATTTCTTAAGAAGAAGTGTCTACCATAAAGGTACGAGTGAAAATGTGCAATTGCCTTCACCACGGCCAGAAACTCCCTGCGTGTCACACAGTAATTACTCTCAGGCTTGTATAGCACCATACTGAAATATTCCAGTGGCATCTCCTTTCCATCCTGAATCCGAGATAACACAAACCCAATACCTACATCACTAGCATCAGTATCTAGAATGAATTCACCTTCTCTACTCAGAAAGCCCAGCACTGTAGGAGATATTAGCATTTCCTTTAGTCTATTAGATGCTACCTGGCACACTGGGGTTCAATACAATTTTCTTTTTGCCACAGTCAATTCATGCAGAGGCTTGGTGATCAAGGCAAACCCGGGCACAAATTGACGGTATAAGCACATAGGCCCAGGATATTTCACATTTCAGTTTTATCATTTGGTAGAGGCCAATCTCTTATTGCTCTGGTCTTCTCAGGGTCTGTTTCAATCCCATGGGCAGACACAGCATGGCCTAATGAAGTAATTTTCTTAGGAACTAATTTCACATTGCAAGAGCCTAGGCATGTCATGTGCTCTTCAAATGTTCTTCCAGTGACCACAATGTCTTCCAGGTACACCAGGCAAATTTCTAAGGGCAGAACTTTCTCCAACAGTCGTTCTAAGGTGGCAGGGGTATTGCATAGCTTAAAGGGGATAACCTTGAATTGCCAGGTTCCTCTCTCTTGGACACAAAAGGCAGTAATTTCTTTGTCTTCCAGAGCCACCTCGCACTACCAATACCTGCTCTTCATGTCTACAGTAGAAAACCACTGTGAACCTTCTAGGCTATTCAGTGTGTCGTCTTTACTAGGGAGTGGGTAAGAATCTTTCTTGGTCACATTAAGTTCAACACAAAATCTTATATGGCCATCTTTTTAACAAGCTCAATTTGAGAAAACCGTTGACTGACTGATGGGTTTATCACATCTAAATCCTTCATCTCTTTCAGATTACCNCAAGCTCAATTTGAGAAAACCGTTGACTGACTGATGGGTTTATCACATCTAAATCCTTCATCTCTTTCAGATTACCGTCAACCACCTCATGTGAAGCTAGCAGTAGTCACCTTGGTGGCAGCTTTATATGCCTGGCATCCCCTGTGTCAATGNACCCTCTTGTCGCCAGTTGATATTTTCTCTTGTTCTTGTCAGCAGTTCCCCTAGAGCATCATCTGGTAGAGGACAGTTGGTATTTTGTGGCATTAAAGATTCTGGAACATTTGGAAGTATTTTTAAATGTAATTAGTTGGGCTAATTCAAGTGTGGTTTAAGGTAATGACTGTCCGAAGCATTCTAAATTCCCTTAGGTAGCCCTTCCCAAATTGTGCGTTTGGTTTAACTTGCTTGGTATCGGTTGTGGATCCCTCAATCATGTACCTTTATTCATGCAATGAGTATGCTCTAGTGTTTTTATAATTTTTTTGTGGCTAGCACAGTGGCTGTTGTTTGATACGTTGACGCGAGAGTTGAAAGGAACCGTGCTTGTTATTGCATCACTGGTTTTAGAATACCCTGTCATTGACGCACCTATTTTCATTTTTAAATTAATTTCATTGTAATGTTCTTGTAATTTTGATGTTTGCTTTTNAGCAGTTCCCCTTGAGCATCTGGTAGTGGACAGTTGGTATTTTGTGGCATTAAAGATTCTGGAACATTTGGAAGTATTTTTAAATGTAATTAGTTGGGCTAATTCAAGTGTGGTTTAAGGTAATGACTGTCCGAAGCATTCTAAATTCCCTTAGGTAGCCCTTCCCAAATTGTGCGTTTGGTTTAACTTGCTTGGTATCGGTTGTGGATCCCTCAATCATGTACCTTTATTCATGCAATGAGTATGCTCTAGTGTTTTTATAATTTTTTGTGGCTAGCACAGTGGCTGTTGTTTGATACGTTGACGCGAGAGTTGAAAGGAACCATGCTTGTTATTGCATCACTGGTTTTAGAATACGCTGTCATTGACGCACCTATTTTCATTTTTAAATTAATTTCATTGTAATGTTCTTGTAATTTTGATGTTTGCTTTTACTATTTTATTTAGTCATTTTAATGTGTAATGTATTTCAATTTCTCTGCGAGGGGCTTTGATATAGTCCATCAGACCGCCCCCTCGCTATGTTTTTTCCATACCTTCTTAAGGAAAGAAAGGCTAATGAGATCAGTTTCCTGTGAGTATGATTGTGTATGTGTGTGCGTGTGTCCACCATTTCAACTTTTGAACGCTTCAACTGAATTTCACTAAACTTGGTACACATATAGTACTTCGTAAGGACACCTGACTTTTATAGTTTTCAACCATGCCGTGCACTTACTTTCGAAATTGTGGCCATTAAAAAAATGTTGTGTGATGTCATATCTCAGGAACCATTCAACCAATCTAAACCAAATTTTGTATGCTGACAGAGCATTGTGTATGCATTTAATTTTGTGATGGATATTGTTGTTGGTCTGTGATTTTGTAAGATAGCACCAATTGAAACAATAAAGATTTTATATTATTTCTTGAACACTATTCCACCAATTCTCGGCCAATTTGGCATGTAATTAATACTATAGTAGGCCATGTAAACACAAGTAATTGAACTTAATTAGTTACTTATTTTCAAAATGGCGGATATTAGCTATTTTAGATTAAAATGCTATATCGTCAAAACTATGTAGTAATTCCAACATAACTCTGTATGGTGGCAGTACACGTTATAACTATCAACTACATCTACATGGAGCATCTTTTTTCCACCATTTTGCAAGCTAACACAATGCAAAGAAAATAAAGTTTTTGTGTAATATCTCAGGAAAGAATTAGCCAACTCCTATCAAGTTGTATCTTTTAAGCATGCCATACATTTATTTCAAAATGGCGGCCATATTAAGCTTAGATTGCTATATCGTCGAAACCATGTAAACAATTTCAAATAAACTTTGTATGCTGGCAGTAGATATAACAACTATCACCTGTATGTACATAGAGCATCTTTTTTCTGCCATTTTGTAAGATAACACTATGTGAGTAAACAAAGTTTTTTTGTAATATCTCGGGAAACAATTGACAGATTCCTTCCAAATTTGGCAAACAAATAGTACTGCAGCAGGTGGTGTAAACTGGTATGTTTTATGTAGGTCAGGCTCTTATTTTCAAAATTGTGGCTATATAAATATTTTAGTTCAGTATATTTTATTAACAAAACAAATTCCAACTTAATTTTGTATGCTGGCAGTACCTATTACAACCATCAAATTGATCTATACAGAGCCTTATTTCTACGCCATTTTGTAAGATAGCCCTACCAATAAATAATAATGATTCTATCTCTTATTTCGGGAAACAATCAACCAATCCCACCAAATGCTACACTGGAATATTTACAATAAATTTGCATCAAATTGTGCACACAATATTTTCTACAAAAGGCCATGTACACTTTCATGATTTAAATTGGTCAAACAACGATGTTCAAAATGGCAGCTTCATAAATTATTTAGGTAAGTTTGATATATATATTAAAATATTCAACCAAATTCAACCAAAATTGTATCTAGACAGTATACATTAGAAGCATCATCTAAAGAGCATTTTGTTCTGGCAATTTTGTATGATAGCACTAAATAAGAAAATTAATTTTTTATGTCATATCTAAGGAACCAAACAACCGATTTCCATCAAATTCTTTACACAAGTAGCACTATGGTAGACCATGTAAACTGACATGTTTTATGTGGCTTAGTCACTTATTTTCAAAATAAAGGCCCTGTAAATATTTTAGGTTAATAAATCTTATCATTCGAAAAATTAGACTGATTAAATCCGAAGCTGATGCTCCGAATCCAACCTTCATAATGCAGTGGGTTGCACGCTATCTTATAGTTTGAGATTTTCTGGGTTCAAGTACCAGGTAAGGCATGTATGTATTTGTAATTGTCTCACTACTGTTGCACAAGTTTCTGGTTTCATTTCAAAAGTTATTACTATCAACGAGAAATCAAGTCCTACCTACCAACTCAGCTGTTAAGAAATTATTTAAAAATTAATTGTACCATGTTGAGGAAAGTAGGTTCNTCAAGTCCTACCTACCAACTCAGCTGTTAAGAAATTATTTAAAAATTAATTGTACCATGTTGAGGAAAGTAGGTTCATTAGTTATATCAGTAACTTCTTGTTTAAATGTGTGTTATTTGTGTTATTGAGGAACAGTGATTTTGATTTCGCTCCTTCTGAGCGCTTACTGTTTCTCAGTCCCAATTATTTTAAAAACATATTAGCATTAATTTTTTTAATGTAACTTTTATTCAGTAAACCTATCACTGTAATTGTGAAATCTTCCTCATGCATTATGCATTTTGCTGTTAACTTACTTGTTTAATTTGAGCAATTTTGTTATCATTAAAGTAAATAAGAGTGAGTCTTGAATTTGTTTTTCGCATACGACATGTGACCTCTGTCACACACTAATAAGGAAGTAGTTTTGTGGCTGTGTGTTATCGTTCCTGGATTTTGGGAATATAATGATGTTAGCAAGTTTCCATGGAAAGTGTACAAGCGTAAAGTAGCTGTTGATAGTTTCAGCTAAAATCTCAAGTATCCTGATGAGAATGTGTTTTGAGTATGATGGCTTGCTTGTCAATAAACCCTGGAGCATTTTCTCTTGTCCACGTGTGTATTCTGGTTCTGCTTCTGTTGGCTGTTGTACCTGAATTCATGATGGATAAGGTTCTTATATTGGGGGTCATTAGGCTGTAAAACCTGCTCCACATAAAATAACGAAGCTTTGATTAAGTGCATATGCCAGGAATACAATTCTACATCTTCTGTCTTACCAAACTTTCTCTCAATCTTCCAGAGATCATATTAAATTATGCAGTAAGTGTTAACTGAAAGGTACCCTGAAATTAATGCTGACTATTTCAATACACTAATTGGCCAAAGTGAGGAGTAACTGTAAATAAGAATGAAATATCATCTGGGGAATTAGTACCGTTAACAGTATGTGCCCAAGTGATGAAGAATTGCAAAAAATTAATGAATATGCAAAACATAAGAGTAGACTTGCCAAAATGTGGCTTCAGTATATGGATAAAATAATATTAGAAATGTAATTTATCAATAAACAAAAGATAAAAAATGTGAAAGAATACAGAAATAACTATACTTATGATTCCTATTATCCACTCTGTTGATTATACTTTGTACACTAAATGTGGTCACATCTATTTTAAAATGAAAATTAAACGTCAGTTCTTTACTCTGACAGACTTTTGTCAGGAATATGGTCATAGAACAATTGCTTAGCTGTGAACTGCCCAATGAAATNGTTCTTTACTCTGACAGACTTTTGTCAGGAATATGGTCATAGAACAATTGCTTAGCTGTGAACTGCCCAATGAAATTATTAGGAGCACTTACACATGGTCAGGGTATAACAAAAAACATTTTAATACCATGGATTTCTTCACTGCCATTGTGTAAAGATAAACCAAAAGTTAAATCTTAACAAGTGTTTTCAAACATCACCTGNAATGGATTTCTTCACTGCCATTGTGTAAAGATAAACCAAAAGTTAAATCTTAACAAGTGTTTTCAAACATCACCTGAGCAGCATAAAGAGGACAGAATCATACCCTTAAGGATATAGAAATTTTCTGCCAATGATTGGTGGAACATAATCCCTTTAATCAAGAATCGGAAGAACTAAACAACGTTGCTTATAGTGAAGATATTTTGGCGGCTCTTAACAGTGAGGTATTTAGAGTTGATGAGGATGAAGTGAGGTGAGTATGGAACAGCGCCGGAAAGAAAGGATGGGGGAAATGGGAGATCCCCGAGAAAACCCGCAGACATCATCTGGCACTATTCCCACTTGCAAAAATTCGGAGTGAACCGGCCGGGGATTGAACGTGGTTCGCCTTGGTGGGAGGCGAACAGTCTAACCACTCAGCCACAGTGGCTCCAACGTTGCTTATGGTCTATTTGCGGATGATACAGTACCTGTACCCAAGCCATATAAAAGNTCAGCCACAGTGGCTCCAACGTTGCTTATGGTCTATTTGCGGATGATACAGTACCTGTACCCAAGCCATATAAAAGGGCTTTGTTTTCTTATCAGCAAAAGAAGGCAAATATAAAAGTACTGTTGGAAGTTACAGAAAACGTACACTGATATTACTGGGTTACCTATACAAAATAAGGTAGTAGTACCTTTCAGCATGCAACTTATCACAGAATAATTGTTCACTTACATGATGATCAAGAGTTGAAAAATTTGCTTCCACCAAGAGTTTGGACCCAAACCACCAAAATTATTATGGGTCNTTACATGATGATCAAGAGTTGAAAAATTTGCTTCCACCAAGAGTTTGGACCCAAACCACCAAAATTATTATGGGTCTTTAAGCACAAGTGCTAACCACCCTTAGACACTATAACACAAGGAAACACCCTTTTTCCTTCCCCACCAGCCTACAAAGAAAAAACCCTACCTCCTTTGCCACCAACTTAGGGGACACACGAGAAACTAGCAACCTTCTTCTCGAAGCAAGCACAAAATCACACACACCATAAACCAATGACAAAATATTATTAGTAAAAAAAAATTTAAATTAATATTTTTAAAGCACATTCTGAATGAAGAAATCTTAATAATCAAATAATAAGAAAAACTAAATCTCACATTTCATAAAAAAATTTCCTAATTTTTCATTTGAAAGTAAAGAACTGCTAAAATAATTTTTTTGTTTTGTTTTTAAGAATTAAAAAATTAACTGTCAACATGTAATTAAAACCACTTTTGAAACGTATAAAATACTTGCTTGGCAAACACTAGGTCTGAGAAAAAATGGGTTAGTCATTGATCATTTGAGCACTTATAGCTGATCCTATTACTCTTACTTCCTCAATTTTCTATGTGATTTATATTCTGGTACAAAATCTTTACTATGCGACTTACAGTTTCCAACTGTTACCTTCACGGTCCTCAAATGATAAAACTTTGTAACTCATATGCAAATTATTTTTGGTTTTGTAAGCACAAATGTTTACAATTCTCTGGTCATTTGTCATGCTCAACTACCCCATTGCACAATAACATTTATACTTAAAGTGTTTCAGTTTCTTAGGCATGATGATTGTAATTACTGACTTTGCCTGAATAAGAGATGTTTTTGTATAAGACTGTTNTGTTTCAGTTTCTTAGGCATGATGATTGTAATTACTGACTTTGCCTGAATAAGAGATGTTTTTGTATAAGACTGTTTCCACTTTTCTGACTAGCACTACAATAAATTTAGCACTAACCTCAGATCCGAAACTCATACTGCAATAATGAACATTTCTTGGATTGCTATGTAAACATGAAATAGATCTTTCTTAAAATAATCTATTTTTTGGGAGTGAATGATGGTGTGGCTGATCTAAAAATATANAAATAGATCTTTCTTAAAATAATCTATTTTTTGGGAGTGAATGATGGTGTGGCTGATCTAAAAATATATTGCCCAATAAGCTGCAAATTAGCCATTACGTATGAAAAATAAACATGAAAATAGGATAAAACAATAACTGAAAAATAATTGTAAATCTTAATGTATGTTTTTTTCTTTNAAATAGATCTTTCTTAAAATAATCTATTTTTTGGGAGTGAATGATGGTGTGGCTGATCTAAAAATATATTGCCCAACAAGCTGCAAATTAGCCATTACGTACGAAAAATAAACATGAAAATAGGATAAAACAATAACTGAAAAATAATTGTAAATCTTAATGTATGTTTTTTTCTTTNTGAAAAATAAACATGAAAATAGGATAAAACAATAACTGAAAAATAATTGTAAATCTTAATGTATGTTTTTTTCTTTCAAGTAATCTAAGATCTTCCCTGCCCTACTTCATTCCACATTTCGTCCATTCAGCAAGGGGCTGTAAAGGTAAAAGAATGCTGAAAACAAACAAATNCTGCCCTACTTCATTCCACATTTCGTCCATTCAGCAAGGGGCTGTAAAGGTAAAAGAATGCTGAAAACAAACAAATCCTATTATCTTCTCAAAGTTGCTTTCTTTGGCAACTTCGGATACATCTGCTATCTTAAAAAATGGTTCCTGAATTTAGTATTTTTGTGATTATCACACTGAACTTACACTTGAGNGGATACATCTGCTATCTTAAAAAATGGTTCCTGAATTTAGTATTTTTGTGATTATCACACTGAACTTACACTTGAGCAACATGTCATTATAAAAATTGATTTCTTGAAAATTTTACAATTTCACGAAAAATATTTATTTAATTTTTATTCTAAAAATTGCCATTTATGAGTTAGAGGAAGAATTAATTTTACAGTTTTGTTCCACACCTTTTCATAATGCTGCAAACTCAAGAAAATATTATGAAATTGTAGCTTATGTAATTTGTTTAAAAACACCTTTTATACTATGCAGTACAATAGGAGAAACATNAAATATTATGAAATTGTAGCTTATGTAATTTGTTTAAAAACACCTTTTATACTATGCAGTACAATAGGAGAAACATCAAATTTTTAATTTGCAAATGAATAACATAAAGCATATTAATTAATAAAAACTTTAAACACTTTGTAAAAAATTAATTACAAAATACTCTTTTAATACACTTCCAAATTTTTTTGCATTTTTATTCTTAGAAAATTACACAGAGAAATCGGGTTGCGGCTTAACTGTGGAGCCACCAGTTCAAAGTCAAATATTGAACAGCTGCTGCCAGTTACGTGCTGCTGCTATTAATAACCGAAGTGCGCACTGTTAATTTTCAGGCAGCAGTCAAGTTGTAATGTTGCACATCCCGTTATTTCCGTATTTTTAACATTGCAGCCCCGCGTTAGGCCACCATATTTGTAATGCTGCACGTCAAGGTATAGACGGCTGGAAATTACCACACTGCTATCTCAGTAATAGCAACACAAACTCTTTAAAAAGACACCAATTCAATACCAAATAACGTAGTCAAGTTCTGGTTCATTATTCTTTACTTTAATTTATTATCCAAGATGCAAAAGTTCACTTACAGTGTTCAGGTNTAAAATTTTTAATTTGCAAATGAATAACATAAAGCATATTAATTAATAAAAACTTTAAACACTTTGTAAAAAATTAATTACAAAATACTCTTTTAATACACTTCCAAATTTTTTTGCATTTTTATTCTTAGAAAATTACACAGACAAATCGGGTTGCGGCTTAACTGTGGAGCCACCAGTTCAAAGTCAAATATTGAACAGCTGCTGCCAGTTACGTGCTGCTGCTATTAATAACCGAAGTGCGCACTGTTAATTTTCAGGCAGCAGTCAAGTTGTAATGTTGCACATCCCGTTACTTCCGTATTTTTAACATTGCAGCCCCGCGTTAGGCCACCATATTTGTAATGCCGCACGTCAAGATATAGACGGCTGGAAATTACCACACTGCTATCTCAGTAATAGCAACACAAACTCTTTAAAAAGACACCAATTCAATACCAAATAACATAGTCAAGTTCTGGTTCATTATTCTTTACTTTAATTTATTATCCAAGATGCAAAAGTTCACTTACAGTGTTCAGGTATGCCGAGCACGAACAGGGTTCACCGATACACTACACAGACAAAGCAGAGAGCAGCGCCACAGTTGTTCATTATCTACGTCATAAAAACTTGCCCGAAGAAAAAACAAAGGCAGCAACCTCCCACACTGGTGGAGAAATAAACTAGCAATTTCATTAAAAGTGTTTGGATACTATATTAACATAATTTTGAACAGTGAATATATGTGAAACTTGGAAGTATTAGGAATTCTGGGAAATTGTCAGACAGCACATTTTCATTCATAATAATAAAGTATTTCACAATTAAAAGTGGTATATGCTCCTCAAAAACGAGAGATTGGTTAGTTTGCGGTAGTCATACATGCAAAAAGGTTATTTAAATGAACTGTTATAACAAGTGGAACTGGATGACAAAATATCACTAATAAAAATATTACGTCACAAAAATGATTTCATCACAAANTTTATAAATTAAATGTTATAACAAGTGGAACTGGATGACAAAATATCACTAATAAAAATATTACGTCACAAAAATGATTTCATCACAAAACAACGCATGGTTTTAATAAATAAATCAATTACATTAATTTCACTTTGTTTCTGTAATGTTATTAGCAAGAAGAATACCCCATTTAATCATTGGCTGATACTGTAAGCATTCTCCAGGAATTGTGTCCAGTAACAGGATGATTATTAAGAAATGTTGAAGGGGTAGTGAGAATCCCTCTAATAATACCAACATCTTAGCGTGAGGCTGAAAGGAGTTTAAGCAGACTCCGAAGGCTCAAGACATACCTTTGGTCATCAATGAGTCAGAAACGCCTGAATAACGTGGCTGTGTGTTGAACACATAAAACTGTATTGAACTCCATGAAAACCCAAGAAATAGCTCAAATGATCATAACAGTGAATGACACGTTCTCTTTACAAATGTGGACGTGTGAACATTGGTATCAACTAAAAAATATACCAGTACATTCCTACATTTAATGTGCAGAGATCAGTGGGGTGCAAGAAGGAACTACACCTTGCTGTGTTGTCACATTGTGCATGAAAAATGTCATCATACAAAATTGTCTCACTAATATTTTCATCTAAATTTTCGCTCAGGATTCACGTGATGTAGTTCTAATGTGTGCGTTCTGGAACATCCTATATATTGACTGTTGGAGATAGCCAAGGCATAACCCATCTAGATAACAAATATTACAATAATTAAGAAGCAATATCACTGATACCGGGGTATGAACTGAGTTAATTGAGTGCAAAATATTATTTTATTTGTAATTGTGGCGCACATATTTTGGTATGTACAGTCATTGTCTCCGCCACATTCCTGTACGCTGCCTNCGCACATATTTTGGTATGTACAGTCATTGTCTCCGCCACATTCCTGTACGCTGCCTTTGTCATTCAGCACAAGGAGAAAGATTCATTGTATGCCGGCTACTTGCTCAAGCATACACCACACTCTNCGCTGCCTTTGTCATTCAGCACAAGGAGAAAGATTCATTGTATGCCGGCTACTTGCTCAAGCATACACCACACTCTTACCTTGACCCCAACACAAAACAAAATAAAAATACTAAAATATCTACACACAATAAAAAAAGAGATCTCCATTGAGAGAAAGACGAGACTATTATAACAATTTATTTGAATTTCTCCTAAGCTAACAGTTTTAATATTTTTTTGGGAAATTTTCAAGAATATAATATAAAAAAATTGTATTATAAAAAATAATAACCCTGCCTTGTTCTCTTCTATATAACAAATAATATAATTNATATAATATAAAAAAATTGTATTATAAAAAATAATAACCCTGCCTTGTTCTCTTCTATATAACAAATAATATAATTAAGATTAGAACACTAAGTGCAAAACAAAAGTCAGTTAAAAAAATAGAAACATTTAGTTTTTTTTCCTTGTTGTGTTGTAATTGATAAAAGGCAATCATCTGAAACCAGATAGTAGGAGCCACAGGAAAAAAAATATATATTGAAAATTTCCACAAGGGAGAAGGAGTATTACAAGCTGGCTTTTACTCTAGTGTTAAAATAATTCTTTAACATACTGAAAATTTATCTAAATACTTTTAAATAATTTCAACATTATTTCTACAATAGAAACATACTTATTNCTTTAACATACTGAAAATTTATCTAAATACTTTTAAATAATTTCAACATTATTTCTACAATAGAAACATACTTATTTTAAAAAAGTTTTTTTGCAGAAAAGACAATATTCTGGATTCTATCACCAATTTTAGCTAAACAGTTTTGGAATTAATGTTGAAACTATTATTTATACCTGAGAATCAAGCTCAGAAGGTGACTGGCTGTCAATAAATTGAAATTCTGATGATGAGTCTACCATCTGTTGTTCGAAGCATGAACGATTCCACTGGTTTGAACTTGCAGTGCGCTGCTTCTTTGGGGATGGATCTGCACTTGAACAGTTTCTTAGCACTTCAGGTACAGCACTAGGAAGAGGAATTTCACGCAGGGGAAGACGTTTACCACCAATTTGAAATAACTGTAAAAATATTAGGCAATAAAACATGCTATTGACAGACACCATATTATGTCAGATTTAAAGAAATTATAAGAGTTTGATATAACATAAAATAAAATAATGCATTAAAAATTTTTCCAACAAGCATATGAATTCAAAAACATTTTTCTTTAAATTCATTGGTCCTAATTACTAGTGTATTAATTTTACTTGCTTAACAATTAAACAGTGATGATTATTATTACTGTTGTGGTAAATTCAGAGCCCATTCTTTTCTCTACGAGTTTAAGTTGTATATATAAATAATTGGCACCAATATGAAGCATTCCCGTAGCTCAACTATAAGAAAGTAAATAAATTATTACTATTATTCTGAATTTTTATGTTCTTTTAAGTTCACTTTTATTGTGTGTGATTATTTCATGGCAACACACATTAGTGACAGTTTTTAATGTTACCCTGCCTCAGATGGATGAGAAAGATATGTTCATAATAGTAGCAATGGCGTGGAAAGTTAGTTTGCAGTTAAGTGAACAAGTTTGAAAACTATGAATAAAATACCTGCCTGTAACTGCATACCTTTTAACGCAAACACTAACGGGAATACTTAATATTGGCAGCAAATTCAACAAAAGCAGTTCCATAGCCTAGTATCTCATAAAAAGTAAATATTTAAGTTATTGTTCTGTTTACACTCATCACACCAATACTTAACATAATATTATCATNATCTCATAAAAAGTAAATATTTAAGTTATTGTTCTGTTTACACTCATCACACCAATACTTAACATAATATTATCATGTAATTTGTATTTGTGAAGAAAGGTTACATAGGGCAATTCAAAAATGTTCACTATACTGCAAACCAGCAACAATGGCAATAAGTATTTTAAACACTCAAAAGAGGTACATGCCATTCATGTATATGACATGTACTTATTTTTCAAAATATTCNATCTCATAAAAAGTAAATATTTAAGTTATTGTTCTGTTTACACTCATCACACCAATACTTAACATAATATTATCATATCTGCTTGTATCAATTTAAGAGTGTTACTTGATGAAAGCATAATAAATACATGTAATTTGTATTTGTGAAGAAAGGTTACATAGGGCAATTCAAAAATGTTCACTATACTGCAAACCAGCAACAATGGGAATAAGTATTTTAAACACTCAAAAGAGGTACATGCCATTCATGTATATGACATGTACTTATTTTTCAAAATATTCTCATGTGTAAAGTCACTTTTTTCAGATTAGGTACTTCTAGGTATAAGTGGATATACGCAGTGGAACAGAACCACGTTTAGAAAGTTCTGAAAAGTTAACTTAACTGTGTAATGAATAAAATTACAATTCACTTCCACTAAAAAGATGGAGAACAGTACATTCACAAAAAAAATTCTGCTTGTGTCTGATACAAGAAAAACGAAAAGTGTTTATTGTAATAAATTCTGTCATATCCTCGGTTTACAGAGCAGGGGTGAAGCATCCATGGAAACAATGGAAGCATTACTTGCCCTTCAATCTCCATCTGTCATATTACTCTGGAAAGTTTACAGTCGAATATCTTTAGTTTTTCATTGAGTAGGAGTGGGGTGATTCCCCATAAGAGCACTATGTAATTTCTAATGACTGTGGGGTAAACATTGGTTCGTGTCTCACAAAGATCTTTGCTTGGAGGCAATGATGTTGTATGCATCTGGTCTTAAGACTGCTCAAGGCCAGTGTGGTGGTCAAACCCAGTGTGTCCGAAGACAAGGTGCGGGAGATTTAGAAAGAAGTGGAAGCAAGTAATTACCTGCGTACAGCACGATGTTAGCCAAGAGGCGACAGAACTTATGTGCGAAATCTTAATATTGATTACCTTTAGTCTGGTTTGTAAACAACCAACAACGTTGATTTTTGCATGTGAATGGGAATATTTGTAAGTTAAAATTTGTTTTTATTAAAGCATGTCTGATATTCTATTTGTGTAGTGGTATTGTAATGTCATTTGTTCTTTTCTGAAACATAGTTTCTGAAATTTCCTTTAACTAATACAATAATAGTTAGTACCTATGAAGCAACTCAATGTGAGTGGATATTTATGGGAATGTGTGTGATTGCAACATGCTGCTACATGTTCTTACTCGTCAAGAAGTTAAGAAATGACTTGTTTATTTTAAATAGAACATACTTAAGATAAATGCTGTGTGTGTTTGTATGCATGTTATCACAGAAATTTTAGGTCATTATCATTCTCGTGTGTCTGCATGAATGAAGTGTCTCCTATAATAAATACTTCTAATGTACATTAGAGTCTTGGGATTAAAACATAGAAACCAAAAGCTGAATCATTAGAACTATACCATAGAAAAAATTGATTATTTTGAATTTTGCTAGGATGTTAATCACGTATTGTGTAGGTACAAAAAACTTGTTTGTACTCTATAGTATTTTGAAAATCTTGCAATTTTATTTAGCCATGTGACTCTTCAAAATAAGTTAAAAATTTTTAATGCCTCAACGTCACGTCTTGCTATTACTAAGCATTGCGACAGCAATGAAAAACAGCATAAACAAGCTTTGCATGTGTTAGTTTACACAGAGTTTTAAGTATCGACTATAGGGTTTTTTCTGCTTCACCTATTACGCAGAAATTCTTTGTTTTCGTNCTTCACCTATTATGCAGAAATTCTTTGTTTTCGTGTCACAATTTCGGTTTCAGAGGTATTATTGAAAATATTTGATTATAGAAAATTTACAATTTAGTAGTTGCTTAACCCTTTCGTATCTTATTTTCACTGTGTGTTATTTCCTACTTGCGAAAAGGAAGGAATTTATTGATAAAATATTAAAATGTTCCTGACTTTTTACAACAATCAGATAACACACAATTGAAAGGGTGGGAAGCAAACATCACAACAATGTGGCCAATAGCCGCACGAACCGTTCTTTATATGAGTATGAAAACATAGGAGACCTATGTTCAACCTTTACAATGATGTAAATCATTTAGACAATAAACATTATTTATAAAAAAATAGGAGACCTTATTTTTGGGATTACCCTCGTATATGAACAAACTTAATGAACCAATATTACAAAAAAACTATAAATAACAGAAATGAAAAGTGTAAGTATGGTGTAAGTTTTTTTTAAACACTATATAGTATTCATGGATAAACTACAAAGAAGTCAGTATGCTGCAATGCCATTATGAACATGCTTAAAGAAAAAGGGACATAAAGCACATTTTATTAAANCCTTTCGTATCTTATTTTCACTGTGTGTTATTTCCTACTTGCGAAAAGGAAGGAATTTATTGATAAAATATTAAAATGTTCCTGACTTTTTACAACAATCAGATAACACACAATTGAAAGGGTGGGAAGCAAACATCACAACAATGTGGCCAATAGCCGCACGAACCGTTCTTTATATGAGTATGAAAACATAGGAGACCTATGTTCAACCTTTACAATGATGTAAATCATTTAGACAATAAACATTATTTATAAAAAAAATAGGAGACCTTATTTTTGGGATTACCCTCGTATATGAACAAACTTAATGAACCAATATTACAAAAAAACTATAAATGACAGAAATGAAAAGTGTAAGTATGGTGCAAGTTTTTTTTAAACACTATATAGTATTCATGGATAAACTACAAAGATGGCAGTATGCTGCAATGCCATTATGAACATGCTTATAGAAAAAGGGACATAAAGCACATTTTATTAAAATGTAATCAACACTAGACACATGGATTAAAAATAGCATTATATGTTTATACTGAAAATCTGTCCCCACACTACCTCCCCTAGGAGGGGATTGAATGATGTGTAATGATTGGCTGAGGTGGTACAACCACCCCTTTGAACCAGGCAATTGTTGAGTGTTGGTAGAGAGACAGGATAAGGATGGAGAGTGTAGATGAGCTCTGTTTGGTAGAGGAGTGATGTATAGGATCTTTCAGTACATCAGGTGCCTAAGCACAATTTAATGTTTGCGTACCACATCTTGGGGGGTTGACTCCCTAGTGCTGCGCGGCACTGTAATCATCACGAAACGGACGGCAAAATGTTTACGCAGTTAGCAATGGCCAGGCACTGTACTTGCTGCTCAGAAAATATTTGTTGTGAATAATCTTGCTCACAGCACACACATTTTTGATAGGTCTACACTAATTCTATAATTTTATAATATTTCAGATTTATTTTGTGACAATAACTATACTTTTTGTTCAGTTTTTGAACTTGGTAAAAGCAGAAAAAATTGGATACTTGAGATTAAACAAATGTGTTTTAAGTCATGCCAGCTGTACAAAGACGAAGAAAGAAATACAGAATAAATGAATACAAAATTTATACAAACTGTATACACATAACATCAACAAGAGATAAGAATAACACAATATAAAAGTACAGAACCAAAAATTAAAATTTTAGTAAAGATAAACGAACCCAAATTCACTCTGGTTTAAAATTTAATGAATGTTTGACAAAATTACACATAATTAGAATTTATGTACTGCATTTTACCACAAACTATAAGCTTAATGTAGGTCACATAAAATGTTAAAAATATTGATGTAACTTACACAAATTTCTGTCATTTTCATATTCCAAAAACATAATTATCATCCAATCACTATTAAACTAATTTTTTGGGTTAAATTAAATTTTTAAATGCACAGCATATTTTATACTGTCACATTGGAACTCCTCGAGCAGAGTTGTCACAACATTTTGATGTTAATGTCACTTTTCAGCAATAGTTTCATCGTTGTCATCACTCAGATGAATTCTGATATCTTCTAAAATAATTCCTATTATCCAGTACCTCTTCCAGAATTCTTCTACAATCGTAGCTACATGCTGACTATCTTCCCAGTTGGTAATTTTTAACTGAATGCAAATACTCAGTGGTTTGCAGCACTATCTTAGTGACAATTCTCTGAAGGTACTTTACCCCAAAACAAACACTTCATTATAGCCCATGCCAGTTTGATCACATTAAGCTCATACATACACTGGTGGAAAATTAAATATGAACACCATTGAAGTGGTGACNCCATGCCAGTTTGATCACATTAAGCTCATACATACACTGGTGGAAAATTAAATATGAACACCATTGAAGTGGTGACGTAGAAACACCATATGTGCATAGGGGACTGATAGAGGGCAGTAAATGCAATAATTAACAGTACTGTGCTGTGGACAGAGTAGAAACCACGTACTATGCATAACACTGCTGAGCCTAATACAACTGTAGTTGACNCAGTACTGTGCTGTGGACAGAGTAGAAACCACGTACTATGCATAACACTGCTGAGCCTAATACAACTGTAGTTGACCCGGTGAAAGAGTAGTCTGTTGTTTCAAGTATCGACCTGTGTATAGAAAGCATTGTAGACAAGCTGTTACAGCATAGACAACCACACTTCGTGCCTTTAATGGCCATTGAATGAGATCGTATTGTGGGCCTGAGGGAGGTTGGATGATCCTTCCAAAGAATAACCCAACGCATAAGACGTGAAGTGTCTGCTGTGAATCATTGGTGGTGCCGGTGATCGAACGATGGAGCACATGCTCGTCAACCTGGTTCTGGACAGCAGCAGCATACAGATTCCCGCCTGGACCGTAGCATAAGACGAGCAGCCACTGTTGATCACACGGTCACCACTGCACAGATTAGGGCCACTGTTGCACCCAGAGTGCCAGCTAGAACCACCACCAACCATTTGCTGGCAGCTGGGCTACGATCAAGGGTTGCACTTGCCAGGCTTCCTATTACACCTCATCTCCTTGCAGCCTGCCCCGGATGGTATTGCGAATGATGCAACTGGAACCAGAATGTATACATCAGAGACATTCAGGACCAACTCCAGGCATCATGGTCTGGGGGACAATAGCCTACAATGACCGTACGCCTCTGGTGTTTGTTGAGGGAACACTGAACAGTGAACGCTACATACAGAACATCATCCAGCCCATTTTGTTGCCATTCCTACAACACCACGGAGATGCCCTCTTCCAGTAGGACAATGCCATGCACACATGCCTTGTGTTACCCAACGTGCTCTTGAAGGAGTTTGTCAACTCCCCTGGCCAGCATGATCACCTGACCTGTCCCTCATTGAACATGTATGGGAAATGATGAGACTGTGTTTGGTGCTGTCTGTAATACTAGCAACAAACCTCCACCAATTGCAACAACAGGTGGAATTAGCGTGGAACGCTATTCCCCAAGATGACNCAACAACAGGTGGAATTAGCGTGGAACGCTATTCCCCAAGATGACATCCGATACTTTTACGATTGTCTCTACACACGACTTCAGGACTGCGTCATCGCTAAAGAAGGCTACACAAGGTACTGACATTGTTGTTCAAGGTATTCTGTAGCCTCTATCCATAGGTGTACGACCCNACATCCGATACTTTTACGATTGTCTCTACACACGACTTGAGGACTGCGTCATCGCTAAAGAAGGCTACACAAGGTACCGACATTGTTGTTCAAGGTATTCTGTAGCCTCTATCCATAGGTGTACGACCCTGTGATCATTATCATATACATTGTAAAAAATGTATAATTATTCAATAAAACCTCCATTCATGTGGGACAACTGTGTCCGGTTGTTCATTTTCCATTTTCAACCAGTGTTTACGAGACAGTCATGTGATGTGATGACAGTGTAACTAAACTAGATTTTCTACTCTGAATTTTTTTTCTTTAGACCAATGTTTTGCCATAAAATCATAAAGTGTTAGGCCAAACATTGCCATGTGATTTATGTGTATATCAGCGGTTCAGAAAAAATAATTTTAAATTTTTTGCCCAACTCAGTTTTGGTGGAAGTTCAATGTATTTATTTACATTCAAAGCAACTGTTAACTTATGTAGGAAATCGGTTAATATGCACATGTCAATGTATGTAAATAATACCAGTTTGTGAATATTAATTATTTTTTATTATATATACATGCCATTAACTGGTTTAACATACCGAAATAGTATTTTTTTGTTTATGCTGACTCTTAAAAGTCGTAGAAGAGTGATACAGAGAGATGATACAGAAGGATACGCAATGGGCTCAAAGTATAAACAACCTTGGATTTGTAAAAGTGCTCACTGTACCACTGTACCATGAATAGCCTACATGTAAAAATTGTAATTTTTGTAGTAATAACTACAATTGCTTTTTGTTTTTTTTTTGTTTTTAACGTAGTTTTTGCTTTGTTCTGCTTATCTGTGCAATGTTTTCGAATTCAGAAAAATAACATCTGACTTAACAATCATGTATCACAGCTTTTTCTGTTGTTTTCGCAAGAGATACAAGTAGACACTCGTTTGCAGCTTCTGCATTGCAAGACTCAGTAACTATCTTTATAATTTCCCTCTCTCCACAATGTAGAACTTAATTACATCTGGAATGTCCAGCACCAGGCTCCTTTGTTTGATATGTACTGACTGTGCTTTGTTCCCAGCACAATGCCTAATGTTTTTGACACAGACGGCACTGTGCAGACGCAGTCACTTCCCCCTCTCGCTCAGGCTTCCCCGCTTCACCACATTTTCATCCGCCTAGACGTGGCACGTGACCAATAGGAAAATAGGGAATCTTAGCACTTTTTGAGAAAAAGGTTAGGGGTACCTGGGTTTGATACTTAGTGAACGGAAATTTATGTAATTATACATTGGTAATTAGGATAACAATTGGGTCATTCCATTACATATATACAAATGTACGTTGCCTCAACATTTCTATGTTCCTGAAACTTTGGTTCTTCTTTCTACAACTCTTCCTAAGCAAAACCCCAAATTTTTAGATTAAAACAAAATTATTCCTTAGGTCAGTTTAGAAAAATAGTTCATCTGCTGAAAGGAAGGTGTAAAATCACCATTTTGAGGTATTTTTGGATTGGCCGTAACATTTTTGCTAAAAGCACTATACACCTCCAACTTCTGTCACTGAAAAGCTCATTACATGTATTTTTAGGCATATTTAAATTATGATGATTTTATAGTCTTCACAATGTATGAAACAGACTAATAAAAATTCCATTTTTTGCACATTTTGAGATTTAAAATTATATGAAGAATTAATATGAGGGTAAATCAGGAAGTTAAGTTTTGCTATTTTTTGTATGTGAATGGGTAACGATAGGTCAATATACAAATAACCATTTTATTTTGGCATCATTCCTTTACTTTGACATAACCACCAAATTTATTTAAGCATTTGTAATAGCATAAAATAAGGTTCTCCATTCTATGCTCATTAAGTCATTTCATCACTTCACCTTTCACTTCGCTGTCACTGGAAAATTGTCTGCCCCATAGGTGGGTCCCCAAACAACTGTCTGCATGATAATGCCAGGCTTCATGTCGCTCACGCCCCAACAGCCTTACTACCCATCTGGCATTGGCAATGTGTTCCCATTCACCATACAGCCTGGAATTGGCACTTTCACCATACAGCCTAGACTTGGCACCTTTAGACTTTTATCTGTTTGGAAAAATGAAGAAACGTCTATGGGGCAGACAATCTGCACTTATCATTGTAAATTGAAAGATCTTTGTAACTTATCAGAATCAGATGAAGCAATCTTATAGACACCTGCTTTTTTAAAACTGGTGGCCTGCCTTCAGTTGAATGTTTCTGTACTTTAACTGGAGACACACCAAGTGATGAATATGCTTCATTAACAGAATCTATTAAAACACATTCTGGTTAAAACAAATCAAGTGGTTGTTCAGATTCATCATATGACATATTTAAGAAGTCTGTACATTTTGTAACAGCTCGGATCAAACTAACCTCAGAGCAGTTTGTAGCAGTTACAAGGGTTATTTCATAAAGGTATAACTTAAACATTAAAACTTAAAAGATAAAAGGGATAACTAAAAACTAAGAGTTTTTTCTCTTCAGTAAAATCACTTAAGTATTTTGAGTTCTAAGGATAGACAATAGGCTGGATTATGGCATACCCTTTTTACAAAAATTCCAAAAGAACACTCCAGTCTTCTAACCTTGTAAAATATTAATAACTCACAAATTAATTATAAAAATTAAAACCTTACTTGAGACAAATAGTCAACCAACATCACTGTCAAACTTGCAGGGCATTCCTATATTGAGCTAATAATTTTCCATAAAATGACAAATACCTGAGATAAAACTTTACTTTCACTCACCCAGTACAATCACTACTACCTTAAGGAAACAATCTACTTGCAAGAATGCTAGGTAGTCACTATCTCAGGGTCAGAGTACAAATAATAAAAAAATAAAAAACCATAGATGATTTAGTAACAATAGTTTATAAAAAAGTGAGCAATTTACTGACTTACTTTAAATCATACATACCAGGATACTTCAATATACACTCTATAATCTAGTAGTAGTGAAAAGTTGGTAAATATAATACATTAGTACATCATTCCCCTTAAACTGTTACAAAAGTTTTTGGCAAGTCATTCTAAATTTAGATCTTCTTATCATCCAAAGTATGCGAAGAACTATTGATTTCAAATACAGATTTTTCATAGTACATGCAAGACTATTGTATGAAAATCGACAAAGCCCAACATGCTGATGAATACACAGGTAATCTGATGCAGCGACACATTGATGTATAAATTCTGAAATTGGTTGCCAAAAAACCATCAGTCAACCTGACCACCTTGGATTTTAATGAAAATTTCAGGATTCATTCTCCTTGGAGGTA
The DNA here is from genome assembly GCA_002778355.1 of Clitarchus hookeri. NCBI lineage: Eukaryota > Metazoa > Arthropoda > Insecta > Phasmatodea > Phasmatidae > Clitarchus > Clitarchus hookeri. The sequence continues at coordinate 772,961 of NQII01000201.1, read as the reverse complement.
TAAATCAGAAAATTTTACTACATGTCAACCCCGTCACACCTGGAAGATCTGCATATGCCTTGAAGTAGCGTTTACAGATATTAAGAATACATTTGTAACCAGTCACCTGGGAACGTACCAGACATGAGAAATTAGCTATATAGGAATAATGTGTATTCTGGTTCTCCTCTGTGGTGAGTAGCAGGAAATCAAAGTGCTGGGCCGGTTCGTAACCTGTCACCCGTATTGGCACTATTTTCGTTTTCTCATCGAGTGCATATATGTTCACGCTGACCCCCCAGATTCACTCTCTCAATTGACGCTATTTGCTGTAGAGGGGTGGGAAACTCTATTGTACTAAAGTTGAAGCGAGTCTCCAGGCTGAAGTAATGCTGGTCGACAGGCTCCAGATGCCCACCCTCTACATAGCGTGCCAGGATCGCCCATTTAAAGCACTGCAGGTCGGTGTTGTGCGGGTTGATGATAGCATATTTCGCTGCAATACCTGCAGGCAGGGCGATGTAGGAGGAGGTTCTAAGGTGGTCAAGCTTATTAATATGTACCATGACCCATTTCACAGAAGTGAGGGACCAGCCACTACATTTCTCCATATATTCCTGCTTTTCCCCCGACACAGCTTGGCAATAGCAACCGACATGGCCTATTCTATTTTGGCTACATTGTAGAGAGGCATGTTCTTCGTCTCGAACGCACGACGATCCACCTCAGCATCATGCGGCTCTGGTTTGCCATGTCCGCACTCTAGAAATAAATTAAAATTCACTGCTCCCTGGGTCTCGATTTCCTACTCAAGCTGGCAGATGATATTATTTATAATCTGCTCAAGGTAGCCGCAAATATCAACAGCTACACTCGAGGTATTCTCAGCGCGGTAAATTTTCATTACGCCCCGGAACGCTCTCTCCATCTACACAAACCCATACAAGTTACGGCCGCCGGCCCCAGTGACAATGGCGCCGCGACGAGCGTGACCCTCGCTCACAACAGCACGAGCCGGTATGTTATGGGATGGTCCTGGCTGAGGGCTTGCCACATGCGCCCTCTTTTCCGGCCGGTAGGCTTTGGCAGTACCAGAACACTTTGCGCTGTGTGCACGAAGTTTATTTGTTCTGGTAAACTGACTACCGCAATTCCCGCATACCAATACCATGGCATCAGGATTCGCCCAACAAGTGTGTTCATGTCGACAAGCATCACAAGAATGCCCAAAGCCATCATTACAGAATGCACAGTAGGACGATGCGGCCTGCCTTATCAGTCCTGTGCAATTTACGCTATGTGCTATAAGTTAATCGGTGTGGACAGATATCTGTCCACACCTGTCACACATACACTGTGCTGGCTGCCAGAATGGATTGAGAGCACAATTACGCTCGTGGCGCAATCCATTCCGATGAACGGTAAACATTTGGTTGCAAAATCCACACTGTAGTACGGCCCTACATATAATTGGGAGAACTATGTTAGAGGTAGGCGAAGCTGCTGAGGAAGGAGGCAATGATGTTGATGATGAACTTGTAGATTCTATTATGTGCTTGTGGGACGTAGTTGCAGGCCAGGCCAGGCCAGGCCAGGCGTGATCCTATGGGGGAAAAGGTTCTAGGATAGTTCTCAAATATATGTAAATATATACAGTCGATTCATGACTGGAAGAAACTTTTGAAAATCAACCTTTGAAAAAACACCCTAGCCGTTAGCGACATGCATATAACATTACAAAAGCGGCGAGCGGGGATACAGTTATGCCGTCAGGTTCCCAGCACAAAGAGAGGAAATATTTCCAAAGTTTTAACGTAATTGTTAATTTATCACTCACAAATGGGTGTCGAAAATAATTGTATCTTAGTATGCCAATTATTAATGACGTGATGCTAACGTATTTAGATTTCAACGTTTCTTGCATAGTCACATTATCACGCTCAAGGTGAAAGTAAAACGGCCATTTGTTTACTAACCTTTGTAGTCCTTATGTTGTTGACACACTTGCCAGAGAATTTGTGCGATTATCTCGTTTAACCTATAATAATTCATTTACTGGCCTTGTTTTACTAATATCCGCTCTTTATTATTTGGTTTTTAATAACGTATGATTTTAATTTGTGCTCACTTTCAGTTCTAATTTCTTTTGTTTTTATGTGTTTCGTGCACGTGTCTTCCCTTTGCCACTTTATTCTAACGTTGCAGTATTTGCACATAAGAATTGTTTTCACATTGTCGAAGACGTAGAATCCTTCACTCGCAAACTCTGCCGTCCTGTCGAAAACCGTCACAACCATTTTTAAATAACGTTTTACAATTGCGCGAAACATCCGACTTAACCACCACGCCATTTTAACGTCTGTAGCAATTTTGATCAATACTGATGATCTTGCCTTCGATGTACGGGAATTTATCGAAAGTCACTAACAATCGATTGTAAATAGACAACAACTATCGATTCATCAAAATACTCACATTTGGGGCTTATAGAATGAAATTTTTTCGCTGGCATCGCATAATCTTTTGTGTGAAATTCTCAAGATTAAAAAATTTACGCTTGTGGAAAATCCATTAATAATATATATATATATGACTTTTATAATGGGTACGTGCATGTACGAACACATCTACACACACAGTGGAATGTAAACATTGCACTGCCGCATGGCAGTCACATGGCAACGTTTGTTTACCTTCGGCGGAAGGATACAAAATGGGCTTGAAAGTAAATCTTTAGCAGGGCTTCAAGAAAGTCTCTTCCAGTCGTGAACCGACTATATATATGGGCATAAAGTATTACAGTTACTTCAAAACAGTTTAGAGAGGGNTATATGGGCATAAAGTATTATAGTTACTTCAAAACAGTTTAGAGAGGGAAAATACAAAACGTAAAGTGCGTTTGCCGAGCCTCAAACCCGGGAGTGATAGGCGTACAAAGCGTAGTGGTTGAGGTGAATGAAGGGTATAAACAGTATAGAGCAAAATGGCTATGATATGCATCCCCCAGAGTCTCGAACCTGAAAGAGATATGCGTGCAAAACAATGTGTGACAGTTAGAGTGTGAATAGGTATGATATGCATCTCCCGAGTCACAAACCCAGGAGGTGCATGTACAAAATGTGAGTTGTATGGTGAAAGTTTGAGTACGACGTGAATACTAATAAAATACACTGAAGAGCCAAAAAAATTGGTACACCTGCCTAATATCGCGTAGAGCCCCCGTGAGCACGCAGAAGTGCCGGTTCTGCTGCACCGTACCTGAGCTGATTACACTGAAGGTATGCAGGAGGCAATTCACATCATGAATCCTGCAGGGGAGTCCAGAAATCCATAGGAGTGCGAGGCGATGAAGATCTCTTCTGACTAGCACGTTGCAAGGCATCCCNTGCAGGGGAGTCCAGAAATCCATAGGAGTGCGAGGCGATGAAGATCTCTTCTGACTAGCACGTTGCAAGGCATCCCTGATATGCTCAATAATGTTCATGTCTGGTGATTTCGGTGGCCAATGGAAGTGTCTAAAGTCAGAAGAGTGTTCCTGNCAATAATGTTCATGTCTGGTGATTTCGGTGGCCAATGGAAGTGTCTAAAGTCAGAAGAGTGTTCCTGGAGCCACTCAGTAGCAACTCTTGACGCGTGGGGTGTCGCATTGTCTCGCTGGAATTGTCCACGTCCGTCGGATTGCACAATGGACATGAATGGGTGCAGGTGATCGGACAGGATGCTTATATAAATGTCACCTGTTAGAGTCGTATCTAGACGTATCAGGGTTCCCACATTTCACGCCAACTGCACACGCCCCATACCATGACNTATCAGGGGTCCCATTTCACGCCAACTGCACACGCCCCATACCATGACAGAGCCTCCACCAGATTGAACATTCCCCTGTTGACATGTAGGGTCCATGGACTCATGAGGATGTCTCCATTCCTGTACACGTCCATCCGCCCGATACAATTGGAAACGAGACTCGTCAGACCAGGAAACGTGTTTCCAGTCATCAACAGTCGAATGGCGGTGTTGGTGTGCCCAGGCGAGGCGTAAAGCTTTGTGTCGTGCAGTCAACAACGGTACATGAGTGGGCCTTCGGCTCCGAAAGCCCATATCAATGATGGTCCATTGAATAGTTCGCACGCTGGCACTTGTTGATGCCCCAGCATTGAAATCTGCGCCAATTTGAGAAAGGGTTGCACGTATGTCACGTTTAATGATTCTCGTCAGTCATCGTTTGTCCCGTTCGTTCACAATCTTTTTCCAGCCGCAGCAATGTCGAAGATTTGATGTTTTACCGGATTCCCGATATTCACGGTACACTTGTGTAATCGTCGTATGCGAAAATTCACATTTTATCGCTACCTCGGAGATACCATTTCCCATCTCTCATGCGCCGACTATAACACCATGTTTAAAGTCACTTAAATCTTGATAACCTGCCATTGTAGCAGTAGTAACAGATCTAGCAACTTTGCCAGACGCTTGTTGTATTGTATAGGCGCTGCCGACCGCATTACGTTACTCTGATTGGTTCCATACCTCTGTTATTTGCATACGCACGCCTATACCAGTTTTTTTGGCTCTCCAGTGTAAATCAAGCAGCCAATACCAAATACGAATGGTCTATGTAACTGATTTTCCCAACCAGCCTACACGTGACAACAGTTTTAAATAGGATAAGATTTGACAAGTCGTGACATGCAGTCCAAGGCCTGCGACGTCTGAATGTACACAGCACTAGGCAGTGGGGAGATTAACCACGGCACCTGTTGTAATTGCCATACGCTGAACGACAACACGCGTGCTGACCTTGCAGTGAAAGCTCTCATCAACATCTTGCAACACACACACGCAGCGAGAGCCAGTGCAACTGTCCATTATATCAACAACAGCTTATATAACTGCCTCAGGCCTATACGTGCTCATAGAGTAGATGTTGTAAACATTATTATTATTAACTGCNAGCCTACACGTGACGACAGTTTTAAATAGGATAAGATTTGACAAGTCGTGACATGCAGTCCAAGGCCTGCGACGTCGGAATGTACACAGCACTAGGCAGTGGGGAGATTAACCACGGCACCTGTTGTAATTGCCATACGCTGAACGACAACACGCGTGCTGACCTTGCAGTGAAAGCTCTCATCAACATCTTGCAACACACACACACAGCGAGAGCCAGTGCAACTGTCCATTATATCATCAATAACAGCTTATATAACTGCCTCAGGCCTATACGTGCTCATAGAGTAGATGTTGTAAACATTATTATTATTAACTGCNTAACAGCTTATATAACTGCCTCAGGCCTATACGTGCTCATAGAGTAGATGTTGTAAACATTATTATTATTAACTGCAACTCAACGTGTTGGGAAACGCTGCATATGTTTGTGGGAGTACAGCGACTCTGTCCCTTGTACAAAAGTTTCACTTACATTAACTATTCAGTGTGTATCCCTCACACATTAGTAGATTTAAAAAAAGAAATGATAGGGAAGAGTTGTTAAATACATATTATTTTTTACGTGATCACGAACTCAGTCATATCTCGCAAGCCTGCCAGATAAAATTAGATTTCATGTGTATGAACAGAAACATATGCCAATAGGTTTCCCTACTAGCTCTGTATAATCTTAAAGTATCGAGTATATCAATTTATGTTTACTGGAACATAAGATTCGGACCAGGTCCACTACAACATGTTGTCTGCTCTGCCATGTCAGTCGGTCATAATCCCTAAAATATTGTTATTATTAACGAAAACGTTGATTGTGAGATATGAACTGCGATTAACGTCTGGCATAATGCTAACTCCAAAATTCAATGTCTAGGATAAATTTAAAGTAATGCGATGGTAGATATTTAACTTTATGCAGGACATTAAATATAATGTTACAACCTGTGAATGTTAGACAGGCTATAACTAACCGCGAGTTGTCTTTTATCATCTCACTATAATGTCAAGCTATCAATATAATAATACAGTCTCCACCGAATGTATCAGTCAAAGGATACTTCCATAGTACTGTCNATAATGTCAAGCTATCAATATAATAATACAGTCTCCACCGAATGTATCAGTCAAAGGATACTTCCATAGTACTGTCAAAATCCTAACCGCCTTACATAGGATAGCCTATATGATCAATTTAATGCTCGGTGTTGTAAAAAAAAAATCCGGCGTGCACACGCTATTTCTTATACCTGCAATATATATAAATATTTGATTTATGTCTACTCANATAATGTCAAGCTATCAATATAATAATACAGTCTCCACCGAATGTATCAGTCAAAGGATACTTCCATAGTACTGTCGAAATCCTAACCGCCTTACATAGGATAGCCTATATGATCAATTTAATGCTCGGTGTTGTAAAAAAAAAAAATCCGGCGTGCACACGCTATTTCTTATACCTGCAATATATATAAATATTTGATTTATGTCTACTCACCACCACGATGCAGATGAAGACTTACCCAAAAGAAGCGTGATATTTTAGAGTATCAGTAGCAAGTGCAGATGCCAGCGAGCTGACATGATGACCCTGGATGTGGATAGGTACACATGTGGAGCACAGTGGCCAGAGCACTAGTGAGTGTTTAGATAACTT
>NQII01000201.1:744824-764824 GCA_002778355.1 Clitarchus hookeri | reverse complement strand
AGCGGTCGTATAATGTAGGATAGTGGGCATGCAGCCAATGCACGATGCAGTCACCCTCTTCACTGTAGGTTCTCGGCTCGGTTGTATCACCAACCACTTCATATGCGATGGAGCTGTCACCAGGCATCACACTGTGGTAGGCAGCCTCTGGACGAAATGGCACTTTCATTTTGTTGTTGATAGCTCACTGGAGTTGACTGGTAGTATATACGTATCTTATATAGCATACTCTGCATGACGTCGACACTACTTCAGAGCTTCAGTCAATAGCAGTATAATACATGCAATAAGGTCATACATAACATGACAACACTTGCACTTGCTGTGACATGTCAGTTCACCCTTGGCCGTCGTGCTGCTGTCTACAGCTTCAACGTTCATGATGTAGAAGTTATTTTTTTTATTATTCACTTATATACTTCACAGGACGGGAAGCTTCCCCACATACGTTCATAAAGCACTTGCAATTTCAATTGAAGACACAAAATTCCTTAGCAGAGCACAGCAGAATCCATTTGCCGCCACAGTCTTCCAGCGTGCTCATATGTATGTGTCCTGTACACTCTTCAGTCCAGCAGTAGGTTGAGCCGGTATCTATGTATCGCAGTGTATAGTCCACTTTCTTGTTCTCATGACATAGTTAGGTAATATGTTCAATTACGGCACGTACTGCGAGTATACGTCCATTTGCAGATAGCTCGCTGTTTGGTCGGAGATTGAAGATGGCGCACTGTTCGGATTTGTAGCAGGGCATAATTTCACAATGGAAATTATCCCACGCGTAGTGATATTCCCACAAATGATTTCACCGTCGCATATCTCCACCTGCTCGTGTCCAAGCTCGGGTTTAAACACCACTCTTCTATATCCGATAAAGTATCTTAAGTACAAGTCCACATCTTCAGGCAGAAACGCCACACAGTCACGTATGTCAAATGTATTACACATGGCGGCGTCGATAGTTTTCTACTGAATGAACTGCTGTCTACTGCAGCTGGTTGTAACACTCGTCTCTTCTTATATTGTAGCCAGGTACACGTCACATGTTAACGGTGAACACATTGTCTTCCATGTAATTCTTCCTAGCTTCATGCAGGTTGTATGCCACTCACCCATACAGCACTCGGTCCAGCGGGTAATTACATCACTGGTGTTAGCCTCACATAGTTCATACGCAATTGCACGAGTAAACCAAACCTGACGTATATTCTCTTTGCCTGTTAGTGTTAACATAGTACGGAGTGAACAAGGTAGCTTCGTGTCCGGTCTCAGGTAATATACAGCACATNTTTGCCTGTTAGTGTTAACATAGTACGGAGTGAACAAGGTAGCTTCGTGTCCGGTCTCAGGTAATATACAGCACATAAAAAAAAATTACACGGTACCGAGAGAATGCAGTTCTCATCGCTTTGACACCCCCAGTGTTCAAGTCCGTTACAACATTCTACTTGTGCGGGCTGGCAGGGCGGTTTGAAGTGAACTCACCTGTATCCTACCGTGACTTCACCCTCGTACGTGACTAGCGGGTTGAATGTAACATACATGACAAATTTTAATACTACACTAGGAGAGAGTCTTTCTTCCACATTTATGAAAATTCAACAACATGCCTTGTCCTACCATTTTCAATAACGGGTTGAATGTTACGTACATGACTGAAATTTATATATATNCATTGTCCTGCCATTTGTTTTTCAATAGCTGTTGAATGTTACATACATGACTGAACTTTATATGTATTATGCTAGGAGAGAGTCTTTCTTCCACATTTATGAAATTTCTACAGCGCGCATTGTCCTGCCATTTGTTTTTCAATAGCTGTTGAATGTTACATACATGACTGAACTTTATATGTATTATGCTAGGAGAGAGTCTTTCTTCCACATTTATGAAATTTCTACAGCGCGCATTGTCCTGCCATTTGTTTTTCAATAGCTGTTGAATGTTACATACATGACTGAACTTTATATGTATTATGCTAGGAGAGAGTCTTTCTTCCACATTTATGAAAATTCTACAGAGTGAATTTTCCTACCATTATCAATTGCCTTAATGCCTGCATAGCTAAACCGAACTGTTGTTACATTAAGCTTGATCATATCTGCGTCTGTGATGAGTTGAACGTAACNGTTACATTAAGCTTGATCATATCTGCGTCTGTGATGAGTTGAACGTAACGGGTAGGCAGTCGGATGCAAAACTCTTCATCTAACATACATTTTACACACTTGCAGTGTGTCGTCTCCGTCCTCCGGAAATCAGATGCCACGTACAGTCTCCCGATGACGAGGTCAGACAGCATTCTATACTGGCCGGTCCCGTTCAGATTGGAGATAAGTCCGTCCATGTTGTTACCGGATCAGTACTGTGGTTCCCCTCCTCGCAAGCTGCCCTATTTATAATGGCTGGTGTTGTTTTTGAAAAAAAATTTCACCCTCGCAGCAGGCCTCCACCTCCTTAACAACAGAGCGTTCAGACAAGGACACACGAGGCCACGGCTGCATGCAACACACACGTGGTTGTTGTTTTTTACGTACTGCTCTCTCAACTTTCTAAACGGAGGACACCTAGAGACCGTTTGTAGATTGCAGAGTTTTATTTTCGTGATGCAATAAATGCTCAAATACCTCTTCTGCTCCGGTCCAGCTATGAAGACTGTGTCATTCTCGTTTAACATTGAGTCAAGTACATCGCACACTGTATCGTATTTCCAAATCACCCTCACTCCAATTGAGTCCGTGATAGTATTTTTCCAGCAAGATATTTGTTACTTTGCTTTACATGTCAAGCTCGTGCCATGGAAATGGAGGTAGGAATGCACTTGTTTCTATGCGCCCATCAACGTAGGCTATACAGATAAGTTTAATAATGAAACCAAGCTGTGAGACGCATCCCTAAAAGTTCACGTACATTATGACGGTCGGATAGTGAATGAGCTATAGTTGTAACTTACGTCAGTATTTTAACTACTCTATCACGTACAATGTACGTGACTAGTCTGTTGTGACGTATTAATGCGTAGGCCTGAATGAAGGATCAAAAATTCTCCGCTGTGGTTATTTCAATCCTGCAGTCTACAACACCAGATGTTAATTTATCGTCCTGTTTGCTAACGTCAAAAACCAGTAGTGGTGCAATGTTCATGAATGCGCTCGGTTCGAGTGTGGGAGCGTGCGTTTGCACATACCTCTGGAAGTCGGTGTACATTTGATATGAGACCATATACGCACCGTTTGTAAAATCAATGTTTAAATCCCCATATGGGTAAGCCTCATAGTTTAAGAAAATTTTAACGTTCTAAATATTTACATGATCAAATTTTGAACAGTCGGTATTGATGGCATTCCGTCTGCTTGTCTGAAACGCCACTATTATTATATATATACATTTTTCACTTGTGAAACTAGTTTTAACATTCCAATTTACGTTCACGGAGACCGGTACGCTATGATACGACTCTAAACTTCATGTACAAAACGCAATATCTACGTTCCTTCCTTTCTCCGCATACTTAATTAATTTTACACGTTCAGACATGTTAACCTGCACGTGGGGCAGTAACCACTCAATAGATTGTATTGAGAGCGTTGCAGCTTCAGGTGCTACACCAGTGTCCTGGAGCGTGGTCGCTTGCGTGTTAGCCATGTGAATAAATAACAGTTGTTTTGAATTAATAATTACATGCTTGTAATCTTCCGCAAACCCTAAGCATAGCTGGTGGAATACATACTTCAAATTTACTGTTGGCATAGACAGGAACCTTAAAGTCCTCTTCGATTCCCCAGCTTGCCATTTTGGCTAACGGGAGTTGATTATGCGTTAGTGAGAGATAAATCTTCACTGCAGCCGTGATTCCAACATCACGTGTCGCGTCTAATTCACACCCGTTCAGTTAATACGCTATTCTATTTATCATGTGAAGTATACCGTTTCTACTGATTTTAGTCGTCACAGGAAGAGCATTGCCTGGCTTTGTTAGAGTTCCTCGGAACTGCAAATACAAATTACACGGGGCGTTGTATATATCTTGGTTTTGCATGGGTATTCGAACGTCGGACGAGAGTGCGTACGAGCCTGGCAGATAGAGAGAGTAAGTGTAGATTTCCGCCATGGTGATTGCGTCTTCGAACCCTGCCGGCTATGTGACGTTTAAAATTTCCACGTCCATACCTACTGTTGATCGCCAGACGTAATATTCTAAGGAAACGAGCGTTTTCAGATGTTAGCACTATGCGTGCTCGACTCATACTAGTTTTAGGTTTGGTATGAAACTTTTATTGCTTTTGTATGCCTAATTTTCAGCCCCATATTTCCTTAAATGTAAGCATACCATTATTTCCTCGCCTCAAAAATTAATCAAACGACTGGTTTGGTCTACGATAGAGACTATGACTTCCTGTACATTCTCCGTTACGACTGGAACATAAATGGGTGTCTTCGGGACATTCACCAGCTTAAAGCCAGGTGGCACCATCACAGAAAATTCGTGTAGTGTTTGGCTTGGCTTACCGTTCAGATACAACCTGCTAACCAAATTATAGTTTATTCTTATGACATTCACAGGGAAAATGTTTACCGGCAGGGTAGATTTGTGTGTTTTATTCGCCTCGTATTTTACGTTCTCAAAACCTAGCATGGAGGCGAGAGAATCGCTTCTCGTGAAGTCTACCTGTGCACTACAATACATATCACTGTGCAGGGTATTTGCATTACCACACAGCACCAACATCACGTCCGGTCCCAGCTCCTGCTTAAGGTACTCGCCTATGTCTTCAATGTCATATGAACGTGTGGGTATACGCACCTCCCTCCTCTTACCACCACCTCCTCCTCGCCCCTTAACATAACGAAACATACAATTACATTCATCTATGTTCGGTACCGAGAGGTAAGTTTGATAATCTATCACCGCCACAGACCACACACCCTTCAGAGGGAGTGGGGGGAAATGCACAGAACNTACATTATGACGGTCGGATAGTGAATGAGCTATAGTTGTAACTTACGTCAGTATTTTAACTACTCTATCACGTACAATGTACGTGACTAGTCTGTTGTGACGTATTAATGCGTAGGCCTGAATGAAGGATCAAAAATTCTCCGCTGTGGTTANATGTACGTGACTAGTCTGTTGTGACGTATTAATGCGTAGGCCTGAATGAAGGATCAAAAATTCTCCGCTGTGGTTATTTCAATCCTGCAGTCTACAACACCAGATGTTAATTTATCGTCCTGTTTGCTAACGTCAAAAACCAGTAGTGGTGCAATGTTCATGAAAGCGCTCGGTTCGAGTGTGGGAGCGTGCGTTTGCACATACCTCTGGAAGTCGGTGTACATTTGATATGAGACCATATACGCACCGTTTGTAAAATCAATGTTTAAATCCCCATATGGGTAAGCCTCATAGTTTAAGAAAATTTTAACGTTCTAAATATTTACATGATCAAATTTTGAACAGTCGGTATTGATGGCATTCCGTCTGCTTGTCTGAAACGCCACTATTATTATATATATACATTTTTCACTTGTGAAACTAGTTTTAACATTCCAATTTACGTTCACGGAGACCGGTACGCTATGATACGACTCTAAACTTCATGTACAAAACGCAATATCTACGTTCCTTCCTTTCTCCGCATACTTAATTAATTTTACACNTACGACTCTAAACTTCATGTACAAAACGCAATATCTACGTTCCTTCCTTTCTCCGCATACTTAATTAATTTTACACCTTCAGATATGTTAACCTGCACGTGGGGCAGTAACCACTCAATAGATTGTATTGAGAGCGTTGCAGCTTCAGGTGCTACACCAGTGTCCTGGAGCGTGGTCGCTTGCGTGTTAGCCATGTGAATAAATAACTGTTGTTTTGAATTAATAATTACATGCTTGTAATCTTCCGCAAACCCTAAGCATAGCTGGTGGAATACATACTTCAAATTTACTGTTGGCATAGACAGGAACCTTAAAGTCCTCTTCGATTCCCCAGCTTGCCATTTTGGCTAACGGGAGTTGATTATGCGTTAGTGAGAGATAAATCTTCACTGCAGCCGTGATTCCAACATCACGTGTCGCGTCTAATTCACACCCGTTCAGTTAATACGCTATTCTATTTATCATGTGAAGTATACCGTTTCTACTGATTTTAGTCGTCACAGGAAGAGCATTGCCTGGCTTTGTTAGAGTTCCTCGGAACTGTAAATACAAATTACACGGGGTGTTGTATATATCTTGGTTTTGCATGGGTATTCGAACGTCGGACGAGAGTGCGTACGAGCCTGGCAGATAGAGAGAGTAAGTGTAGATTTCCGCCATGGTGATTGTGTCTTCGAACCCTGCCGGCTATGTGACGTTTAAAATTTCCACGTCCATACCTACTGTTGATCGCCAGACCTAATATTCTAAGGAAACGAGCGTTTTCAGATGTTAGCACTATGCGTGCTCGACTCATACTAGTTTTAGGTTTGGTATGAAACTTTTATTGCTTTTGTATGCCTAATTTTCAGCCCCATATTTCCTTAAATGTAAGCATACCATTATTTCCTCGCCTCAAAAATTAATCAAACGACTGGTTTGGTCTACGATAGAGACTATGACTTCCTGTACATTCTCCGTTACGACTGGAACATAAATGGGTGTCTTCGGGACATTCACCAGCTTAAAGCCAGGTGGCACCATCACAGAAAATTCGTGTAGTGTTTGGCTTGGCTTACCGTTCAGATACAACCTGCTAACCAAATTATAGTTTATTCTTATGACATTCACAGGGAAAATGTTTACCGGCAGGGTAGATTTGTGTGTTTTATTCGCCTCGTATTTTACGTTCTCAAAACCTAGCATGGAGGCGAGAGAATCGCTTCTCGTGAAGTCTACCTGTGCACTACAATACATATCACTGTGCAGGGTATTTGCATTACCACACAGCACCAACATCACGTCCGGTCCCAGCTCCTGCTTAAGGAACGTGTGGGTATACGCACCTCCCTCCTCTTACCACCACCTCCTCCTCGCCCCTTAACATAACGAAACATACAATTACATTCATCTATGTTCGGTACCGAGAGGTAAGTTTGATAATCTATCACCGCCACAGACCACACACCCTTCAGAGGGAGTGGGGGGAAATGCACAGAACGCAATTCCGAACTATTGCTTGACACGGTCAGGGTTACAGACATGACTGTGGCTTACAACTAGTGCATGCTCGTTAAGTATTTATCTTGTAAGGAAGCTCAGACAAAGGTGTCCACAGTTCCATTCTCTTGGCTGTTGCTCTGCTCCATGATTATAGTAGTTTCTTGCCCCTCTAAAATACGTTTTCAGTTCTGGCGGGGTCCTTAAGTTTCCATAACTGTCAAAGTATTCGACTGTGTTACTAATCTTTTTATATGCAGTCCAATGAGTTCCCAGCCCAGTGCTCCTATCTAGGTTTACTATACCACACTCGACCCGCCACACGCGGTGTGGTAGTCGATCACGCATGAACACACCTCGGAAATGACTTATTTTTAATTTTCGTGGAAACTTTTGTATTTCAATGTTGGTTAGCGGGTGGGTAGGCAGCCCCCTTAAATCGCCTAGTTCTTTTCCATCTGCGTGTTCCCTTCCTGCCTCCTCCGCCCGCTACCGACCTGTAAGGGCGAAGGTACAGTTCTCAACCATTTTTTGTACCTCTGGCAAGCGCCTCCATATTCCTATTATGTCTCAACGTCTCTGATAAGCATTTGTTTTCCTCCTTGGCCATATCCACAGCCCTGGCAATGCCACTGGCCACTTCGATTAGGCNGTCTCTGATAAGCATTTGTTTTCCTCCTTGGCCATATCCACAGCCCTGGCAATGCCACTGGCCACTTCGATTAGGCTGCCAAGAATGCCTAGTGCTGGTAAAATGAAGGGTAAAATACCTCCACGCTTCCCTACTCTATGTGGTTTCCTGCCAGTGCGTTTCTTTTTCGTCCTTCCAAATTTCAAACCCATGCCCCTCTTAACTTTTGATTTCATAATCCTGGACACCCCCAACGCAGCTAAATGTTCACCGAATTTGTACTTGGACGACCCAACTATTGACTTTGCTTTATCTGCAAGAATGGTATTGGCTGTGTCTATCTTCCAACTTATTGCTGCTCGCATGGGCGATATCGTGTTCCTTACATGAGTCGCCTAACGATAGGGGCATCACCTCGCTTCAATCTTCGTGCTAGCTGCGTACCCGGACCACATTACTTATATCCTGGAATACGGGCTTTGAATGGTAGGTTATTTTTTATTTAGAGTATTTACCAGACTGCGTACTCCTGCTCTTACTCCCACGATGCATTACGACATACTAACATATAAATTGTTTGGTTTAACTGCTTTATACATTTTATGGACGGCCAGAGCTTCGAACCTGGACAGTATTGTATCTGTACAATGCGGCCTGCGACAAAGCCTACCATGGAAATTTTTTTAGTGTGTTGCCAGGGGACGATTCAGACCAAGGCAATGGCGAAAATAAATTTCTAGCCAAGAAGGCTGTCCCTCCCAAATTCTCGGGTGACCCTCCAAGGCCGCCGCTCTTCTCCCCGAACAACATTTTTTGCCCCCGCATCTCCCCGCACCAGCACCACAGCAAAAACACAAAGTTTCCCCGCACCACGGCCTGTGATGAAATGCTGCTGCGCAGCAGCCTGTTACGAGTCTGGTAATCATTGAGCACAAAGAAATGCATACAAGTCATTGTCTAAGATTATAATTTACTCATATTTGCACTACGTATACACAACAATGCTTGCAGAAACATATAAATTATGCATCAGTAAGTTCTGATTTTACGATCCAGCTATTATACAGTGTACGAAAGCCTAGCCACTCAACGAATAGACAATTTGCCTTTGGTCGTAACACCTTTTCGACAAAATAAGTATGTGGAAACGTTGTTGGGAAAATCTCTTGTTGGTAAAATCCCCCTTTCAGTCTGTCACCATTCAAATTGATAAGTTCCTAGGTCCTCGGTTCGTAATGATGAATCTTAGCGACCCAGTATATTTCCACGGACCAATTAGGCGTGTAAGATTTTGTAAAGAAGATTTTAAACGTGAAATGTGGACATAGTCACCAATCTTCGCCTTAGCCTTGTGCATATACAATCTCTTAACATTTTTAAAAACAGTCGCCAGCAAAGAATCATGTTTAACGTCAACCTGACGCATAGAGGTAGTCCTGTGTACTCTACCATTATAGTTGGAAATTAGGTGAGGCAGAATATCTAGCCACACATAACTTCCGCCCGCCGAGAACTCACAGCACATAACTGTTTATATTGTCGGTTAAATATTTCCACGATGGAGGCTTTCTTATCCCTGTGCGTACTGTAGTGATTAATTCTATTCGCATCCATTAGTGAACGGAAGGCCGTATTGTAGAATTCTCTACCCAAATCAGTCTGCATATTTTTAGACAGACCCTTATCTTGTAAAACAGTTTTCATCGCGTTAGCAACGACCGTCCCGCTTTTCCGGCGAACAAGGGGACAGTACAAGCATATTTACTGAAACTATGGGCAACATGCAAATTTCACAAATATTGTTGAAAATGATACAAACACATTTGTATATGGGTATGAAAATAAAAATCCCCATTTTTTTTGCATAAAAAACGGTTTTGACAAAGTCATTTTAGTATTAAAACAGTAACTTTCGCAGCCGCTGTCACATGAATGCGGAACACTCTCTCATTGGTTTGACGTAACTAGTCATACGCCGGCAGCCGGCCCCGGCACGTTGCAAACACGCAGCACTAAAATGGAAGGCAACTTTGTGAAAGCGCAGTCGGACAATCTGCCACGAGTAGATACTGAAATGCTATTTGATTACTTAAATTCCCATTGTTTTGTGTAACCTGAAATAAGAGGTGTAAAATTACAAAGTTAAGAACGTGTCTCATATCGCACAGCAGTGATCTTCAAAGCGACTGTAGGATTACATCACATGTTAAAACTTATTNGTAAGAACGTGTCTCATATCGCACAGCAGTGATCTTCAAAGCGACTGTAGGATTACATCACATGTTAAAACTTATTTGTTTGTATGTTTTATTGATTTACGTATATTATTATTATTATCATACGTGTTAATGTTTGCGATTGCTAAGATTCAAAGTTGGAAATTAAAATATGGAATACGTATTACATTCACAAGAATAACACAGTTGTAATAATGGCGACTGCAATGAGCGTACTGTGTTGTCGCGCGCCATGCTTGATGTCTGTGATAAATTAACTACATTATTTAGAAATGAAATGTAGTGTTGAGAAAGAAGGTTACAAATATTTCCGGATTCTAAACCACGTTTCAGTATTCACAAAAAAACTTTTTTCGCTTTACAAATGACATATAACGAGCAGTAAGGTGACAGTAGGCCTAAAGCTAGCATGCTAGTCACTACCTGACACCGTACGACTTCTCGAGCAGCTGCGGGCTGGTGGCGGGCAGAATGCTGCGCTGCCGGCCGGCAAACATGTATTTCCGCGTTCCACCTCTTTTATAATCACGATATTGAGGCCTCAAATATAGTGTTTCGAACCTAAAAATTATATAAAAAATAACTAGCTTATCTTAATGTTTCTTATGTTTTGTGTACCAACATACCTTTTATTATTCTGAGGTCACGATAGCTGTGTCTACACTTTAATTTTAAACTGTAAGAACTGTAAACATAAGCTGAAAATATAGATATGGTAGTTTGAGAAACACTTAATGGGGGTGAGATTAAATACAGCGAAGAAAATCCGTAATGAAAGTTTAAGAATTTGTTTTATTCTCAAAAGCTGTTTTCTTTCTGTTTATTTAAGGGAAAGTGTTATGAAAGTACCACAGCTTACTTGCATAAAACGCGTAGGCTAATTAGTGTCAATTTTGTGGGCCTAGTCTAGTAATTTTTTGTAACGTCCATCTCAGTAACTTAGAAAAAAGGACAAATATGAAAGTAAGATCATCCTTGATAAGCATTTCTCAAAACATGCATTTTAGTTTTTTGAAAGTAAAAATTAAGTTGCTATTTAACTTAAATTGTTAGGCTATGAAAGCTAACTAGAGAAAATCAAAACAACTTAAATTTATTAGAAATTGCTATGTTTGAAAAATACTGTATAATATAAACCCAACTTTTTGCAAGAGGGACTCTTGAGTCCCACCCAAACAATTTAATGTTTAATTTTGATGGCTTAAAATCGTGATATTATTTAAGCATGTAATGTGAGTATAGTCTTAATATGATAGCTGTGCTCTTGAAACGAATGTTAGCTAGAAGTAATACTAAATTAATAAAAATATATATATACCAAATTTGGTCTGTTAGGCCTAACTTGGAATGTATAAACTTACAAAATGTAAACTTTAAATTCTGAGGATAAATTTTTTGTAAACATATCTATATTCCTTTACTATAATGAAATACGTTAACATATTATTTTATGCTCACGTCTACAACACATACGAATTGCTAAACGTGTTGTGGTGCGTANAATGTGAGTATAGTCTTAATATGATAGCTGTGCTCTTGAAACGAATGTTAGCTAGAAGTAATACTAAATTAATAAATAAATATATATATATATATATATATATATATATACCAAATTTGGTCTGTTAGGCCTAACTTGGAATGTATAAACTTACAAAATGTAAACTTTAAATTCTGAGGATAAATTTTTTGTAAACATATCTATATTCCTTTACTATATGAAATACGTTAACATATTATTTTATGCTCACGTCTACAACACATACGAATTGCTAAACGTGTTGTGGTGCGTATTAAACAATACCATAGTACCGTAATGAAGGTTAGGTCAGATGTAAATAGTAAATATTAAGAAGTTCAGTGATAAAACTGCCTACATGAGGGAAACATAAACACCTTTAATATAATTGTGTACGTCAAAATGGTCTTCGCAAACAGAAAGAATAGATTTTGGCTAAACAACTTCAATGTCTCGCCTAACTGTTTGGTTTTTTGTAAATAACAAATATTTTATCAGGTGTTTTGCGAGATGTACTGGTACACTGCAGTAGAATAAACCATTTCAATGATTTTGGTATACTTGACTGTTTATTTTCTCTTTTCATTACTTCAAACAATTTTTATTTAACTAAATATGCATCACCGATGAAGTAAACAAACGCGGCGGCCGAGGTTGTATCTGGCTTGTGACGTCACGGAGTGTGCAGGTGCGACAGGCACATTTTGGTGGGCGTTTCAAACGTTTAACTTTCAATCAATCATAACATTTTCAANTATTTTATCAGGTGTTTTGCGAGATGTACTAGTACACTGCAGTAGAATAAACCATTTCAATGATTTTGGTATACTTAACTGTTTATTTTCTCTTTTCATTACTTCAAACAATTTTTATTTAACTAAATATGCATCACCGATGAAGTAAACAAACGCGGCGGCCGAGGTTGTATCTGGCTTGTGACGTCACGAAGTGTGCAGGTGCGACAGGCACATTTTGGTGGGCGTTTCAAACGTTTAACTTTCAATCAATCATAACATTTTCAAAACTAATTTTTAAATTGTGATATTTTGTAAATACATTTCTAACACATAAATGAATGAAAACCAAGTGCCAGCAAAAAATGTGCATGTTGCCCATTAATTACGGTTAGCATGTATCAATAGCACTTATTAACAGAAGCATACAGAATCATTTCCACCAGGTCAGCTTGATACAAATCGCGAAGTCCAAAGACGACTACTCTTCTTGTGCGGAAATTTCTTCGTGCAGGCCGGTGAAGCTCGGCTGCAATCTCCGCACGAGACATTTTTTCAGTACACGTATCCGCCTTCATGCAATTCTTCCACGATATTCACAATCTCATCGTGTGTGAATGATTGCCTGCCTGTTGAGATGCTACAAAAAGCTGTAGACGCATTACAAGCTCATTCTCATCGTCCCAGTATACATACTCGAGCTGACTGCCACCATCAAGCTTCGAAGCCAGTCCCGAGCTGCTAGCTAGGCCTACATCTGGAAACAGCTCGGCAACAATGTCGAATTTTGGATGTGACTCATCCATATATGTGTTGGCAGTTACATCATTATCAGTTAAATGTGCGCTCGTGAGACTAAGTAATCGCTTGTATTAGTGAAGGGCCTCGCGCGTGAACTCACCAGACCGTCGTTCAAATAGGAGCTCGTATAGGCCCGGAGACGCATGTATTGCTTCATTGTCAAACTGTATAAAATCATCGGGTAGAAAAAAACTTGCTTTTTCTTCAAGTACCATTTCTTATTCCGCCTAAAAACACCATAAGTGCAGTCATTAAACCTAGTCCTGTACGAAGAGAGATAATTACGAACAGTGGTCAAGCGTAAATGAGGACTGTCCTTTTTACGTTTCCGCGTAGCTAAAAACACATCATCATCATCATCATCATCATCATCATCATCCTCCTCCGAAAGTGGCTTGAGTTCGACGTCCGGCTCAGTCTTCACGTTACCGACAAGGAGAACAGTTTGCCTCTGTAAAGTATCCAACCAGGATGTGAGAGAACGGAAGGCCTCTTCCAATACGGCACCACGCTCCATACACGCACGCTTGGCCAGTAGATGCTTATCACACACACTTGCAATGACGCAATGTAAATCCTCAACGGCTGCAGACATTATACTAAAAAGATGAGTAAAGTGTTCATACTATATATATTAAACAATAGCTGTATGTGTAATCAGATTGACAATTATATCTTCAAACATATTGAGATGCTGGAGGACAGCAGTACGCACATGCTGACAATGTGACCATTTTTCATTGTCCGAGTGCAGGTCATTTAAATAACGAATAATCCTGTGTCGAATAAGTTTTTCAATATCTGCAAGTCCCGTACTCAAAGCTTGGTTTTGGCTATCGAGTTCTTTGAGTATATGAATACTAAGTTTATTAGTCATACCTTTGAATACAGAGCTAAGTTTCGTTTCTAAGCTGCTGCTCACACTCTCTAACTGCGTACGTAATGTGTTCAGCGTGCCTGCACCTCCGCTCCAGGCATTAAAATGGTCGACTAATTTAGCAGAAAGGGAGGCGAAACCCTTAAGTCAAAATGTTTTTAGCTTTGTCTCAACTGCAGTGAGCTTGGCTTCCACACCAGTCAGCTTGCCTGCACTCTCGTTTGCTAAAAGTAGATTATCCTTCAATGTCGATGCGAGGGTAGTAAGAGCCCTACAGTCAACAGGTTCACCAAAATCAAGAAGCTGTGCTTCCACAGCAGGCAGCTTGCTTGCCACTATGCTTCGTATATTATTAGTTAAAGTTTGAAAATGTTTATTCACTGTAATGGACATCGTACTGACGGCATCGAGGTTCGATTCTAGCTTCTTACTTATTGCAGCTAGCATGATGTCACTTGCTGTGTTATCATTAAGGTGACTGTCTAGTTTAGCAGTGAGACTGGCAAGAACACGAATGCTAACTTGCTCACTAACATTGTTAATTTCCTTCTCCATAGCTGAAATCTTACAACCTAAAGAGTTGAGTTTCTGTACATCAGATAATTTGCGAAGCTGGGCGTCCATCTTGGTAGACAGTACATTTGTGTTGGCGAACAGACGTCCTTCCATGGCGATAAGGTTCGAAACCAGCTTCTTATCTATTGTGGCCAGCACGACGTCACTCTCGGTCTTGGCATTAAGGTGGCTGTCTAGTTTAACGGTGAGGTCTGCTAGAATTATTGTGCCGACTTGCTCTCCAAAATCAACAATTCTCTTCTCCACGGCTGAAATCCTGCCACCTAAGTGTTCAGTTTCAGTACGTCTTCCGATAATTTGTGAAGCTGGGTCTCTATCTTGGTAGATAGTACATTCGCGTTGCCAGACAGTCGACCTTCTACAGCTTTGAGTGCATCTCCGGTAGTAAAGGCAGTCAGTTGGGATACATTGTCGATTAATGTACCAAGCCACAAATCCATGTTAGTAGTTAGTATATTGGTATCGAAGAGACGGGCTTCCACAGTGGCGAGCTTCCCACCAAAAACAGACAGTTTCTTAACGTCTTCAGTCAATGGGCGTAATTCACTTGCCATAGTCGTATGAACTCTGCTGGCTATTCACTTGCTTACACCACTCAGTGCTGTCTCTAAAGTGGTGATCCGAGTCATACATGACATTAGTGTGCGAAATTGCGTCTCAATACTAGTTTGAAGTGTCGCCACTAGCCGCAACGCTTCCATAGTGACGCTTCGAACAAAGGATACATTAGCTGCATCGCCGTCATGTTTCGCACTGCCTAGATTCTTAGCACGTTTTCCTCCGAAACTGGAGTTCCTGTCGATAGTAGATATAATACAGCTTTCTGGCGCACACTTCAGGCCCCTATGACCAAACTTGGATANTGGCGCACACTTCAGGCCCCTATGACCAAACTTGGATACTGAGTAGCTTGTACTTCACTGATGATTGATAATGAACTGATCAAAACCCCTACGGTGCCATCCCTTATTAAGTGGAAAATCCTTTGCTATCACAAGGAAACCATGTGGTTCGCGCCAGCAACATGAACACATATCTTTAAATCTGTCGAATGTCATATCAGTAATAACATGGTCAGAGTAGACGTGAGGTAAATTCAAGTTGTCTATACGAAATAGGACTAGGAAATTAGCATTGTCGTGTAGAAGCTGTTTAGGCATGCATGAATACATTTGACATACGTAAATAGAATCCACTGCTACATGGCGTCTCATGATGAAATACTGCTGCATTGTCGTCTGTTTCTCACATGCTACATCGTCGAAAATAAAACCGAGTTTGGTAAGGCATCACTTGGCTGCACGACCGCATCATTGTCACTAAATGGAAAATAACGAAGTCCGTCCACGGCTTGTAGTATTTGTGTTCGGCATAAGTACTTTGGCTGTTGTAATGATTTTGAGTATAGGTAAATGTTCTCGAACTGAAGACCGTTCGGTTCTTCCAGAAGGCTGAGAAGCACACATGTCTTACCGCAGTTGCTCGGTCCTGCTATGATACNTGAAGACCGTTCGGTTCTTCCAGAAGGCTGAGAAGCACACATGTCTTACCGCAGTTGCTCGGTCCTGCTATGATACTCTGTACGGTGCTAGGTGGTAGCTTTCCATGACGTAATCTGAAGACGTTAGTTTCATCGTCGTCGACGCCACTGATGCGGACAGGAAGCGTGGTGGTCTGTGGCACGATCTCCATTGCACTGATATGCAAATGTGGTTAATCCGCAATACTTATGTTAGTTTTTTGAACGATCGAGACCAGGGGATAATGTGCTCGGGCACATTGCCTTGGAAGTACGAGTATGTGAGAGTGTGTACTGCTGCTGTGCGTGCATGACTTTTTTTTTGTGTACTGACCGATCGTCATGAGCGTACCACATATGTAAAAACGAATTTCTCGCGGGAGTCGACGGAGTCCCACACCGCCTGGCTATAACACAATAATAATATTTTTAAAACATGCCGCCTGGGATGATGGAGTGTGTGTGTTGTCACGGTAAATTTGAATTTCTTGGTGATGTCAGCGGAGCCGTGCACAGCCTGGGGGCATTGTAGCAAAATACAAGTATTTTTAATACATTTCGAAAAATCACGCATTGCCTAGGGCTATAGGTGTTGTCGCCGAAAAATAATTTCTCGGTGACTTCGGCAGAGCCTGAGGCATTGTAGCTCAAAAATATAAAATTTCCAATACGTTTCGAAAAATCACGTATCGCCTGGGACTATAGGTGTTGTCACTGCAAAAAGAATATCTCGTTGACGTCGGCAGAGCCTGGGGCGTTGTAGCAAAACAATATTTTCAATATATTTCCGAAAATTACACGATGCCTCGGGCTATGGGGGCATCGTTGCAGGGACACCCGCCTGTAGCCTGGGGCTGTTGTCTATCCACTACACCACCACGACACCCTGTAGCCTGGGGCTATGTCATGAAGTCGGGGGCGTTGTCGTAGGGACATGCGTGAGGCTATGTGGTAAAAAAATGGTTGCCATGGAATGTTTGAGAACTGCCGCAGCCTCTGGCAGTGCATTGTCTATCCATCGCACCACCGCGGCTCCCCGTCGCTATGGAATGCAAGAGTATGAAGTTTTGCATGTCGCCTACCCACTGCATCACCGCGGCCCTCCTATAAATGCAAGATCAAGTCCCGCACAGTTTCGGGTGATGGGGAGTCGTCGTAGGGACACCCCTGTAGCCTGGGGCTATGTGCATAGGGCATCATTGTAGGGACACGCCTGAGGCTATGTAATGTGGCGTCGTCGTAGGGACACGCCTGAGGTTATGTCGCGCAACAAAATGGCCACCATGAAATGTTTGAGAAAAAAAATTGAAACTTTTGAAAAAAATAAATTTCAGAAAATTTTGAAAACAAAATGGCCGCCGTAGAAATGGAATGCAAGGCCAGGTGGTTTCGTACTAGCTTACAAAATGGCCACCATAGAAGTGGACTGCAAGAGCATGATGTTTACGGTTTTCTTACCAAGTTACTGGCTCCCGGCTCCCCCACCACACGCCGTTGGTGCCAAACCTTCATTTTCTAATACAATGCCTCATAATTTCAATCACACATTTTTAGGGATATGTGTTTTAGTGGGTGATCAAGTTTATTATGAGCAGTCCATATTCCAAAGGGTAATCAGGTGGAACATTTTAATAGGAATATTAAAATCCGCCTGACCATCTTTTATCATCATGTTNTATTCCAAAGGGTAATCAGGTGGAACATTTTAATAGGAATATTAAAATCCGCCTGACCATCTTTTATCATCATGTTAAAAGAACTGGGATGAAGATATTAATCTCATCAACGTCTGCGTCAACCAACACCACCTCTGCCCAAACCTTCTTTAGGAAAGAAATGATCCATCCCATCCTCAACATACGGGAAATTCTTTCACCATCCACCATCCACTCCCNACCTTCTTTAGGAAAGAAATGATCCATCCCATCCTCAACATACGGGAAATTCTTTCACCATCCACCATCCACTCCCGTTGATGAGGATGCTTAGAAGTGGGAGCCCATTACAACACTTATCGCAGTGCCCCCTTGTTTCAGGTTCGGGACTCTGTCTGGTGCAGGAATTTCCAGCTCCAATCGGCCGTTGATCAAGTTAGCAGCAAGTTAATACCATCTATTGTTGTCCCATACAGAGTATGCAGGTTTTTAAATAAGAATTCTGTTTTGCTGGTACACTCCAACATCAATATGTCTTTCAGGAAGGCAAATGTAATATCTAACACATGCACTCTTGATGAAATAGAATACGTTTAATGTATATGTTTATGTTAAGGGTAGTAAAGTTATTTCATTCATTTAATTCTTCATTCCTTTCTAGTGGTTACTGATAGATTAGTTTAGAGGCTTAAGGTTAAGTCTATGAGTGCACTGGAATTGTTTGTTACTGTGTCTGTATCTTATGGCATTATCTACTATGTATTATTAGCTCAAGTATTGATCTTGGTGTGCTGAGAGATTAATAGCCCTCATGTATCAGCAGTGTATTTTTTGTGAGAACAATGTTTATTAATGATTTATTATGTATGTATATGTACTATGCAATTTGCCCTTTGGCGACAGTTCACAAAGTTCACAAAGCATGAAAATATGAAGAAGACAGTGAAGTCACCGCTATGAGACGAAAGAGAGGAATAGTTCTTCACATTCTTCGGGGACTCAGCACTGGTTGGAGAGCATGGCGTAGACAGAAACACTAGGCTAGGCCCACAAGGGGCAGAGTAAGAATGGCAGCTAAGTCTTCAGGCTCCAGCACAAAATGATTACCCCAGGCAATATGGAAAATGTTTACAGGGTAAGAGAATTGGTAACACTTATTAAGGACAAACAAAGCGTTTAGCTTACTCAGCACTTATCTGTCTAGTCAGGTACAATTTTATTGGTAAGATATAACTTTCAAAAGACCACTTGAATAAAGAACAACAAATACCTCTTCAGAATTAGCTAAGTCAAAATTGACACTAATTAGCCTACGCNAAGACCACTTGAATAAAGAACAACAAATACCTCTTCAGAATTAGCTAAGTCAAAATTGACACTAATTAGCCTACGCATTTTATGGGAAACAGATAACCAGGCATTGTTGTGGCTTTTGGCTCATCCATGGCAACTTGGCAAAACTGGACGCTGGATCATTAGGATTTCACAATTGAAATTTAGGGGGCAACACATTAAAGGATCACAGAATGTAGTAGCTGATATTCTGGATGTGTCTTTCCATCCATCCATCCAATTGGTTGAGACAGCACCAAGCGATCATCAATTATGCAAATAAGGCTATACAAATTACTGGGGATGAAATAGAAATACTGTTTTATGAAGAACAGGGGAGTAAAAAACATTACAGGTAAAGATACTTTAAGGATTATAAGCGCAGGGAAATAACCAAACTTTATATGGTTGTTATATCTTGATAACTGAAGAGACAGAAAGTGATAACAATACAGATAATCAATTTCAGTGTATCAAAGAAAATAGGGGGATTACCTCAGATATGGCAAATAGAATCAATAAAGAAAGATAGGTTTTTTTTAAGTTCTCAGATTAAATAAAAAGTATGAATATGAATAAGTAGTAAAAAAAACAAATATTTTGCAGTTGAAAGACATGTTCAGAATATTATAACCCTTTGGTTGCAGTCAAGAAGAAAGATGATAATATAAGTGTCTGTTACGATGTGAGAAATTTAAATACCATTTTAGTACCACACAGGGAGGCACTTGCACCTATGGATGAATTGTTTCCAGAATTTTTTAAGGCTGTCGGTATTTTTCCAAAATTGACCTGGTTGCTTCTTATTGGTAAATTCCCGTAAAGGAAGAGTATGAAGCATACTGGATTTTCAGTACGAGGAACCCCCATATTGTTTTACATGCCTTCCATTTGGGTTGAACATTTCAGCAAGTCATTTATAAGTATTAAGGCCCAAAATATTCAAATTTGCAAAACGGTATGTGATGATGGTTGGGGGGGG
>NQII01000201.1:728447-744817 GCA_002778355.1 Clitarchus hookeri | reverse complement strand
TGACAGCTAATTTGGATACGTTTGAATTTTTGAAGGAAGAAATCCATTTTCTAGGCAATGTTGTAACTCCACAGGTAATAAAGATTGATCCAAAAAAAAAGTGATGGCTATTTTAGGTTACCTAGTGCCTTCAAACAGAAAACAGTTTCAGCGTTTGATGGGATACTTTAATTTTTTCAGAAGATATATAGCAAACTTTAGTGAAACTTATTCACCATTAAGTAAATTGATGCAGAAAGGAAAAACTTGATTTTGGGAAATATATCAACAGCATGCCCTGGAAGAATTGAAACAAAAGTTAGCATCATCCTAAGCTAGACCAGAAATTTTACACTGCTTGTGATGACACCAATAACTTAGTAGGAGCAGTACATTCCAGTATGAGAATGGCGAACAAAAGCGAATAATGCTTGTTAGCAGAGCTCGCAACACAGCCAAATTAAACTATACTGTAACTGAGAGGGAGTTACTTAGTTTGGCTTTTGCGACATAAAATTTAGGACATATATTTTGGTAAACTGACAGAAGTTCAAACAGATCATAAAGCATTGTGCTATTTAGGGACATGGAAGTTGTTACATGGAAGGATAACTAGATAGATTTTAGCATTACGAGAGTACAATCTGAATATACAATATGTGCCACATAAAACACAGGTAGTAGCAGATGCATTATCCAGGTGCTAGGGTGAGAATAGGAATTCTGAGAAAGAGTTTTTTTTCTCAAAACATCAAAGAAACAGGTGTCACTGTAACAGGAATTGGTAAATCAGATGAACCAAGAAATAANACATAAAACACAGGTAGTAGCAGATGCATTATCCAGGTGCTAGGGTGAGAATAGGAATTCTGAGAAAGAGGTTTTTTTTCTCAAAACATCAAAGAAACAGGTGTCACTGTAACAGGAATTGGTAAATCAGATGAACCAAGAAATAACCAAAGGTATAAAAGTCTTGAATGAGTTAAATTCAGGCAACTATAAGAAAGTAATATCAGAATTATTTATTATCCTAAATGGACTTCTAAATGGAAGGAAAAAAATAGGGAAAGAGCAATGGGTATTGTGTATTCCTGATAATTTGGCAGATGAGGTATGCGAAAAGGCACAAGTAAAATGTGGTCATTTTTGAATTGCAAAAACAGTTAAATATTCATTGAAGAGTTCTGTTGGGTTAGGAATATTTATTGTCATGTAGCTAAGTGTATTAAAGGATGCCTCTTGTGAGTGTAAACAATGGTACCAAATCAACAGAGTTGTGGGACTATGTAAATGGTATTAGCGTCGGAACTTTTTGAGATAGTGACAGTGGACCTGTTTAGCCCAACACCAGCTGGCCACCAAGATATGAAATATTTATTGGTTGTTTAAGGTGTTTTTAAAATCTATATAACTACCCACTGAGACAGGCTTTTGTTGAGGCTGTTACAAAGGACTGATGAGTATGTTGTAGAGGTTGGAATATCCAAGAAAATAATATCAGATAATGGGAGACAGTTTAAGAGTACAGAATGATGAGTAGCCCTTGAGAATCGTTTAGGAATACAGGTAGGATATACATCGGTGTATCATCCTTCAGCAAACCCCACCAAGAGAGTGATGAGGGAGTTGGGGAGACTTTTCAAAGTTTTCTGCCATGAGAATTGTAGCTCATGAGTAGTAAAGTTAACAGAAATCTGATGCATTTTGAATAATATACATTATGACAGCACAGGATAAACAACATATACAGTTAATTAAGGTACAGCAACAAGAATCATAGTTAACTAAGATGGTGAAGTTCCCACTGTAAGTAACAGATTTGGTAGTAACATTTGGCAAAGAAAAGGTTAGTTTTGAAGGCTGCAAAGAGGAAAGATAAGAATGATAGTAACGGAAAACTGATTGTTTTGTTATATGAGGGACCATATGAGATTGAGGAAAAGATAGGTCATTATATGTACAGGATAAATGGGGTTAATTAGCATATTTCCTTTCTCAAAATATGGGATACACAACAGCGAATAATGTATTGGTGTAGTATGTGGTAACCTTGCAAACACATGCAATCTGAATGGAAGAAGATTACTGTATGTAGTGAAAGGTTTCTGACTAGTTTGCTTGTAAAAGGTTCTTTGTTTTGTAAGAAATTATTGCGAAAACAAAGAATAGTTATTTTCATATGTCCTGTGAACAATAATTTATAACATGTATACACTAATGTATCAGTGGGTGGTACAAGTGTTTGAGAAAGAGTAAGAGCACCAGGGAGAAGCAAAGGTGTTGAACAAAGAGGCAAAGGGGTAGTATTTTTTTTTCCCCTGAGCTTCCCAATTGAATGGGGTGTTTAAACTATGTAATAAAGGGGATGGTTTGGGTCGTTCTGTGCCCAGGTATTGGAAGTACAGACAGTAAGCCCGCTTTAATTCATAATTTAGCTCAAAGTTATAGTGCTGGTTTTTGGCATGAATGTGTGTGTGATCTGTGGATTTATAGTGCCATTTTTCAGCAGGAAGCTCTCACTTATCTCCAAGTTGTGATGCAGATTTTCATCATGAATGTGTGTGTGATCTGCAGATTATAGTGCTGCTTTATGGCACGAATGTGTGTCACGTATCTAAAATTTGTGGTGCAGTTAGTTAACACAGGTGTTGCGGAGTTGTAAATGGAATGCCTCTTGTAGGTATCATCATATGTTATGAAGTGGTAAGTGGTAATACTTCTCGTCAGCAAAATTAAGAGGCACTAATTTGCCCAGTTTGCCAATTCTGCATCACTAATTAGAGGAAAGGTGCAGTAGCAGTATTAACTATTCCATCTGTTTCAGTATTGTGTTATGGTGTGGTATTATATGCATGAATCAAAATTGTCTATCATCATGCAATATTGTTCATCATTATGTGATGGTATTTTAAAGTAGTTAGGAGGTGAAAAAAAAATAGTATGGAAGGGTAAAGTAAATACAGTAGTACTGTGTGAGGAAGGTTTCAAGGAGAGAGAAAAAATTATAAAGAAAGAAATACAAAAGTATAAGGACCACGAAAAGGAAAATTGCAATATAATATTTTCAGATAAAGTAATGTGAGGCCAACAGGAAAAGCTATGTTTTGTTTGGAGTGATTATTTTTCTAATGGCGAGGAGCATAGTAATATCATGTTATTTGGGATGAAGATATATTCTGATAAATGAAGAGACATTTGTAACTGATTCCAATGTTCATATAAGTACTAAAGTGAGATAAACCATCAGTGTGATATTGCATTTGAATTAGTGTCGAAGTTTGAACATTATTAATTGATTGCTGCGGTGAGTACGTACTATCAACCTGTACTTACCTTTTTACTTATTCAGTGCTGAACTATTCAACTTTTAATGCTGTGTTTCAACTGGTTCAATCAGCTTCAAATGTTGCTGTTGATTAACTATTGTATAACCAAACCTAATTGTATAATAATATGTAAATTATATTGAATGCCGTTTGAATAAGTGTGAATTAACTGTATAGTTTTCGCAAGTATATATATTTCTTGCTCATTAGAGAGACTCGTAAATTGCATAAATTTATCATTTTTAAGAGGTGTAATATTTTTCAATGTTAATAAGTTAACAGGACTGTAAACAGATAACATGATATTTCAGGATATTGAAAATTTAATGTGTGAGTATTAATGTGTGATGGTTTAAGAATATTAGAGCGACGCTGGCCCACAACCCCTCCCCCCGCCAGTGTAACCAGTATAGGGGCTTNTTAAATTATTTTCAAAAAAGATGAACCCTGACACAAATTCATTAGTTACCCCCCTACGCCTCTAGCAGGTCTGTGAGATTTGTTGAGCGCGGAGGTTTCACGATATAGAAAATAATCATGCACAGTTCGCCTAAATTCAGAAAAACACGCACCGTGGAAGAAATAGCTGCAGAGTTGGATATTGGTGCCGAGAACACCCCCCTCTCCCCTTAGCTAACCACAGGACAATGTGGAAACGCACAGAGAATAGCTGACAGAGCAAGCTAGGAGCAAAGTGTCACACCCCCCAACCTTCAGGAACCAGGGCACGTGTTTTGAAAGGTATTGTTCTGCGTTCCACCACCTCACCCCCTCCCTGATAATAGAGACACGTGCCGACACTTAAGGGGGGACACTGGCAAGCATAAAAACCCCTTTTGGAGAGAAGAGGGATCACAGTTCATTATCACCGCGCCGCGGGAAGAGTTGCGTGAAGGAATCGCGAAAAGACATGAGCAGAAGTCCGAGCCGATTACATATGCGGGCCTTGTTCCAAAGGCCGCCCAACGCGCCGGAGCTCATCCCCAGATGACAGCTTACCAGCACCCGCAGCAGAGATAAGTATACAGTACGCCGTCCAGAGAAGCCCCCTCCACTACGAAGTCGCCCCAGTTAATACGAGTAGCCAAACTTGGAGTACCACACCTCGGAAGTGTTTCTGTAGATTGTTTGTGTTAAACTCGAGACAATATATTCGTCCTTCAAATTGAAACAGCCAAAGTCAACATTATTGAAATACCCCCAACCTTCCAGGCAACATATAGTCGGTGCCTGGAGGCATTAACTCTGACCCTATAAGCCACCATGTCTTCCACAGTGGCGTAGCGTCAGTATGTTACAAGCTTATAAGGTAATGGTTTACAGTAAATATAGTGTGATTTTGCAAATAGTACAGGCTGTAAGAAGTTTACAGAAAAAAAAAAGATTTTGTTTACAATATGAAAATGGTTGAAGATATTATATTTGTTTATAGGTGTTGTTACTCAGGCTTATTGTATCATAGCAATGAAGAATGCAAGATAAAAGATAATTTTGCAATTAAGTTAAGGTTGCAAGTAGGCCGTTAGGTTACCAAATATACATAAAAGGACAGGAATTCAAGTACTCACAATGTAGTACTTGTCGACAGGCACACGCACACAAAGGAGGACACATTTTCCATGTGGTTGTGCAATCGCGACGTTTTGCTGGCTAAGCCAACTTCATCAGGCGGCGAGTTGCAGGACACTGCAGTATGGTGGAAGGGCGCTGTTAGTAGTAAACATAGTGGCTGAGTGGCGAACTAGGGTGGGGCGGGAAAGTTTTAAAATTGCTGGTATAGCTGATGAGTGTGGTTGGGAGCTGTGATTATCTTATGTTGAGGCCTGGATTTTGTTATAAATTGAGCTATTACTTGAAGGTGGT
The DNA here is from genome assembly GCA_002778355.1 of Clitarchus hookeri. Taxonomy (NCBI): domain Eukaryota; kingdom Metazoa; phylum Arthropoda; class Insecta; order Phasmatodea; family Phasmatidae; genus Clitarchus; species Clitarchus hookeri. The sequence goes on along the minus strand of NQII01000201.1, from coordinate 739,649 downwards.
ACGGCTCTCACAACTCTGGTACTGTAGCAGGAATGAACATCTTTGTTGTGTGATGCTGCATGTGTTGCAACTGGCTTGTCTTGTAGGTTATTGATATGACCAGCTATGGCTTGTTTGGTGTTGGCTCTGTGACCATTCATTCTCTGCCTCAGTGTGTTGGTGGTGATGCCGATGTATCCTGCATTACAGTGTTGGCACTGTAGCTGATAAATAAGATTTTATGTTGCACACTTGTAGTTGCCTTGGATGGTGTATGTACGGCTAGTGAGTCTGCTATTGAAAGAAGTTAAGGGATGGTGGATGGCACAGGAGCCACAACATGAGCTATTGCAGGGGTAGGATCCTTTGGGTGTGATAGTTTGGTTGGCATTTGTGGTAGGCTGCAGCTTTGGACAAACCAGTTTATTGCGGAGGTTAGGTGACCTTTTGAAGACCAATCTGAGTGGTTTGGAGAGCAGGTCTTATGTTTGTGGTGAGGAAGCCAGAATTATGTATTTAGAGTGGAGAATGTTTCTGAGTTTACTTAGGCCTTCAAGATATGGGACCACCAGGGGTATATCAGAGTTGTTGACCTTGGTTAGTGTTCCGGTATTTGAGATGGCTTGCTGAATCTGTTAGTGGACGAGATGCCTGGGGTAGCCATGTCGAGGAATGCTCAAGCTATTTGTTCACACTGTTTGTTGAGATCACTGTTGGTAGAGCAGATATGTTTGGCTCTTGTGGCGAGATTGTAGGGTAGGGATTTTTTGGCATCGTATGGATGGTAGCTNGGCGAGATTGTAGGGTAGGGATTTTTTGGCATCGTATGGATGGTAGCTGTAGAAATGTAAGTACTGGAGGTTGTTGGTGAGTTTGGTGTGTACAGCAGTTTGAATTATGCCATTGTGGAGAGTGAGTTCAACATCCAGGAATATGACATGTGTTTTAGAGTATGACCAGGTGAACTTGAGTGAACCGTGCGTGTGTAATTTATTTAGAAAGTGAATTAGGCTGTCTTCAGTGGACGTCCATATCATAAAGATGTCGTCGATGGAACGCATCCAGCAAGTGTGGTTGGATTGGTTGGTGACTGACGAAGTTTTCTTCTAACCTGCCCATGAACAGATTGGCATAGGATGGGGCCATACGTGTACCCATTGCTGTGCCTTTGACCTGAAGATAGTGTGTGTCTTTAAATCTGAAGTTGTTGCTGAGGGTTAACCTGGCGAGTTAAAAAAGAAATGAGGTAGAAGGTTTGCTGTGTGGGGGTCTTTGCTTGAGGTAATATTCTATGGCCGACAGTCCAGATGAGTGGAGGATGTTGGTATAACTGGTGTGGTGGGTTTATTTGGGGTGAGCAGTTTAATTGAAGCATCAGATAGGTCTTGGAGGGGGTCCTGGGACACAAGAAATTTATTGATATGGTCGCAGAATCTGGTGGCTGGGTCTTCTTAGACATTTGTTAGTGGATGTGTCCTTGAGTTGGTTTTCTGCTTCTAGAATGTAGTCTGTTTTGTTGAGGATCACTGTGGTTGTGTCCTTGTGGGCTGGCAGTATCATTATGTCTGGGTTGTTTTAAAGATTTTTGATGGCTTTTCTTTCTGAAGAGGTTATATTTCTATTGTTAGGTAATGAGGTGGCAAAATCAAGGTCTGCAATGTTGACCAGGATGTATGTGATGAACTGCTCAAAGGGATGTGATGGTGGAAGGGGGGTAGGGTCCCAAGCGGATGGGGGTGCAAACTTGATCAGGGCTGGATCAATGGAGCTACTGTTATGGCTGGGCATGGGGAGGTTGTCAAAAAAGTATTTGAGTCTGAGATTGTGTATGAAGCTTAGGACATATTTTACAATGGTGAAGTGGTCAAATTTTTGGAGAGGGAGAAGGAGAGACCTTTTTGTAGAATATTGTTCTCGGCAGCAGTGAGGTTAAGGTTGGGCAGGTTTAGTACATGTTATTTGCTTTTATGGGGTGGTTGTTCCTCTTCTGTGGTTATACATGGGAATGGCTTAGGCAGAGTTGGTGTGGTATGTGCTGGTATGGGAAGGTTGAAGGTTGAAGCGAGAAAGGGTTTCTGGCTAACTAGGATTAGGGGAGGGGGTGGTTTCTTGAGACACAAGGTGGTAGGCAAGGGGCCGGTTTTCAAGGCTTCCATGCACAGTTAGTTGAGCTTAACTAATTTGTTTTAGTACCCACGTATAGCCTTTTGTGTTGTGGCATGTAAGATTTTGTTGGCTTGGGCCAGAAGAGGAGATTTTGTAAGAATGAGTAGCTTGATGGTTAACAGTAATAAGGTTCGGTGATAAATTGTAATTGAGACGTACTGTTTGTTAATGAGGTCTGTCATGGTCATGTGTCATCTTTCTTTGTGTGTGCGCCTGTCTACAAGTACTGTGAGTACTTTAATTCTGTCCTTTTATATATTTATTATTTTACAATTGTATATTTTAGTTATTTACTACAGAATTTTGGTATCTAAAAGAGAAGAAATGATTTGGAACAAGATTATATGCAGTTTGTATGGAATGCTCTTATTTATAGCAGGGTATTAAACGGAAAGAATTACATGTGTGCTTTCAATTGTCCATAAATTAAAAGTTACAAAAAAAAANACAAGTACTGTGAGTACTTTAATTCTGTCCTTTTATATATTTATTATTTTACAATTGTATATTTTAGTTATTTACTACAGAATTTTGGTATCTAAAAGAGAAGAAATGATTTGGAACAAGATTATATGCAGTTTGTATGGAATGCTCTTATTTATAGCAGGGTATTAAACGGAAAGAATTACATGTGTGCTTTCAATTGTCCATAAATTAAAAGTTACAAAAAAAAAATTATTTCAGAAATTAATTGAAGGTTACTTTGTTACACTGTACAACAATTCTGATTAATAACTATCCACTTATTAAAGAGGTAGAGATGTTAGAAAATGTTGGGCTTCACTGATGTAGGTATACAGTTGTAGTGTGTTGCTCCAGTTATGAAGATGTACTTGGATTGTGGCTCAAAGTCTGTGAGTTTGGTTGGGACAGGTCTGAGCCCCTTTTGTCAGCACTGGCCTAATGAGAAAGGAAGTGGCTTTTTATGGTTTGGGCACACTTGGATCCCCATTGCAGATGTGTTCTGATCCCAGCGAGGAACAATAATGAGCANTTATAGCAGGGTATTAAACGGAAAGAATTACATGTGTGCTTTCAATTGTCCATAAATTAAAAGTTACAAAAAAAAATTATTTCAGAAATTAATTGAAGGTTACTTTGTTACACTGTACAACCATTCTGATTAATAACTATCCACTTATTAAAGAGGTAGAGATGTTAGAAAATGTTGGGCTTCACTGATGTAGGTATACAGTTGTAGTGTGTTGCTCCAGTTATGAAGATGTACTTGGATTGTAGCTCAAAGTCTGTGAGTTTGGTTGGGACAGGTCTGAGCCCCTTTTGTCAGAACTGGCCTAATGAGAAAGGAAGTCGCTTTTTATGGTTTGGGCACACTTGGATCCCCATTGCAGATGTGTTCTGATCCCAGCGAGGAACAATAATGAGCAGTATACCTATGTTAAGGGAACAGCCTTTAAAACCATTATTGTTGAAACTCGACTACAGCACGCACTGAATATAAAATAAAAACTGTAATATTACTACTGATATATTGTAATTATTGACATTAATGAATTGGAATTGCTACTAATAAATTATAGTTGATATTAGTGAATTGCAATTATAATGGGTAATAAATAACAAGATGGATATGTGGTATGTATAATTTGATTGCAGCAACCCAGCAGATATATTCTGATGAATCACTCATCTATAACACATAATATAATTAACTTTACCATGATACAGTCATTATATACACCAATTTGTAACATTAATGTTATTGTAAAGAGAAGAGTCACAGTCATTAACAGAGAAGCTACATCTAAGGTAGGTTTTGATTTGGGATACGTTTCTTCAAAATTTCACCCAAACCAAGGGGGCTAATGTAATGGCGTAGTTAATACAGACTTTAAGAAAACATGTAATTATATTTTTTTTGCAAGGGAATGCAATTCTTTTTCAGTATATCAGACATTTTGGAAAGTATGTGTATTTGTTGAGAGTTATTTTTTTTTAATGTCGTAGCTTGAATTTGCATCGAAAATAAGTGATATGGGCTGCTAAGATATTCAATGGTGTTCTTTCTTTTCAAGTATGTTCTGGAAATGCTGTTGGTTATTATTTTTATATAGTTCTGCTCCATAGGAAAGTGGTAGCTACAGGATTTCCACCAGTGTCTGAAAGGACTTTTTGTATCATGTGAGGCTCTTATTCAGTAAAGATCAGAGCGCGCGATGATAGTATCACAGCTCAATGCCATTATTTGGGTAGGTTTGTGGCACAATGGATTTGACTGGTGGAGATGAAATACTGTGGCATCATTAGCTAGCTATGAGCATCCGCTGCCACCTCGTATAAAAAAACTGTTTGTCATAGAGTGAACATGACGTTAATCAGCCATCGGACACGTATTGCAATTGCCACATTTGTAAATAACTACCTGCTATACAGCGTGAATTTATAATGGATTCTGCGATGCTGTTCTCGTAATCTGTGGGGACACGGTGTTGTAGTGGTTAGACTACTTGCCTCCCACCGAGGCAAACCAGATTCACCCCCCCCCCCTGGATTTTTGCATGTGGGAATAGTGCCGGACGATGTCGCTAGTCAACGGGTTTTCTCGGAGATCTTCTGTTTCCCCTGCCCTTGCATACTGGCGCTGCTCCATACTCACCTCACTTCACCCTCATCAGCTCCCAAGACCTCAATGTTAAAAGCTGCCCAAATCTCTTCACTCACTCTTAATCCGCCTGACTCATGTTGGAAACTGTTTAGTGAGTAAAGTGCGTGAACTGCATAAACTGCAATAAATCCCAGAGGAAAATTTTTGATGTTTCATTTATTTTTTATACTGGTGCCTTTATTTACAAACTTTTCTCATGCTTCTATTTATTGACTGAGAAGAGTCCAACTGAGTTTAAGTCATCTCTTGTTTCTGACAGCTGCAACATTATAAAATGTTCTGAGAACTGCTCTCAGATAATGTTCTCCTTTGATCGTGGGAATGGCCCTTTGAGCAAAACCGAAGATAAAAATTATGAATATTAAATCACAATCTTACAAGAGTGGCCCACAACATTTCTTTCATCACTTGATTACAATCTTTCCTAGATTACAAGACAGGAAATAATTAATGTCATCAAAATAAAAAACCATAACATTTTATATTAATAACAAATTTTTCATAAAAACCTATGTTTTGAAAATGTGTAAATTTATATATTTATAACAACATACCCCTTGTGGTTGTGAATGAGAATTTGATGCAATTTTTGGAGAGCCACATGAAAGAATACTTCCACTTCCAACAGATGAAGAGACAAGGGTATCATCTTCAGAGAAAATTTGCATTTCAGTTTCTTCCAAATCAAAATTTAACTGAATTTCACTCAAATCCAGTGAAGATGAAAAATTGTCATCATGAACTCCTTTGGTAATCATTTTATGTCTAAAACATAAAAAAAACAAACAAAATTAAAATTTGATGAATTTCAACTTTTGTGTTCCAGATAAAAATTAAAAACCTTATCATCTTAAATCACAGATAAGTTAAAAACATTAAAAATTCAAAACCAAATCTCTGGTTAGAGAAAGTCACAAAGCATACACAAAGTAAGACAGATACTCTGTTTTAAACATAATCTACCAGACAAGTGCCAAAGACATCAATATGACACTTTTCAACAAGATTACCACGTCGAATAGTATCATTTATAACAATCTTTCTAACTAATCTGCGTTTATTTGAAAGCTAATCAATTTGATTTGTTCTAAAACATATGTAAACAATATATTCTATAACAACACTTTAATAATAACTAATAAATATGAATCTGTAATTCAGAATGATATGAGTACATCATGAAGACAAAGACAATAGCTCTTTGGAAAGTTTTGTAAATGGATTGGATGTCTTATCCATAAAGAGAATTTCTCAATGTCAGATTTGTCTCTTAGTTTGCACAACTCCCATAGTTAAACATGCTGTTCAGAGAAAGTAATTTTACTTTCAAGAAACTCGACAGCTCCCTGTACTCTTGGGCAGTATGAGATCCGAAGAACCCACTTTGTCGAAGTACAATCTGTTATTCCTCTACCATGGGTTGTCTTTATAGGCACTTCACGATAAAGTGAGCACTTGAAAATCAACCTATTAAAATAAATCACTGTCCATAACTGCATGTATTTATCATAAGCAATGACTGCAATACTCGCAGTTAAGTTGGCAGCAAACTACGAGAAGTAGTTCCATGTTTTAACGTATTACTAGTAATAAAGTTAAAATTTGTTGTTATTTGCAATTCAGTTTCTTTTTGTTTTATGCAAATAAGAATAACATTTGGCATTATTGTAACACATTTATGTTTCTAACTCTTTCACATCATCACCTGGCTGACACAACATTCAAGTTAGCTGGTTCATTGTTTTATGGTATTTCTTCTGGTGCACGCCTGTGTATCAACAAAACAGTGGTTTAAGACCAATGTGATTTTTAATGTTAGCTTGTAATTCCTGAACGTAATAATTAAAATTTTTTTTTTTTACATGTTCTAAAAAGTGGCAGTGTTTGTGTTGCTTTCTGCTGTATTTCCATGTAGTTTCTTGTCCTGGAAATTCTTGAAATTTCACATAACATGCTGACATGGAAAAAGTGCTCCTTCATGCAATTTAAGTCTGTATAAATTTTAAACCTCTAATAAAATTGAAAATTTTTTGGACGAGTGTGATTTATTATATTTGCGATCTGTGTTGCAATTCTGTAAGTTTAAATTAATATGTGTGTGTTATTTACTATTTACATGATTCCCGGTTTGCAAGTTAATATCTTGGCATGTATGCCACTTGTTTTGAAACAATAACACCATGAAAATGTTTTATATGTTAAAAGAGTATCATAACATCTGTCCAAACGGTTTACTTTGTATGAGTCAATGTATCAAACAATGAGTATTGTTTCCACGATTATCCTTTGAGGTAAGTAATTTAGGGAAGAATTAGATTCTGCATTAAATGTGTGGATGTAGTTTCATGAAATACATTATCATCAGCTAGGTATTATGTTTTTCGTATTCTGGTGAAGTTATGCTCATATCAATTCAGGCACACCAATATTTACTGAAGTTAAAGTGTATGTATTTATTGTGCTGATTACAATATTTATTAATTTTTGTTGTTTATTAAATGAGTATGCACTGGACATATGAGCCAGCTGATGAGAACACCCGCTGAAAATCACATGCAAGCATTTATTTAGATAGGTAAATGGAATGATACACAACCAATGAGCTGAATTAGAAACTTAACTGGGCTTTCAAAAGTGGTCACTTTATCGTGAACAGCCTTTAGTAATTTCATAGGAAGCATCAGGCATTGCGGTATTGATATTTGTCTCCAAATTGCCAACCAAAATTTTCCATTTCTACTGACTGTGAAAGATCCTTTGTTTGCAAACATTTCAAATTCATCTTTGGAGGCATGGGTATATAAATAGAAAATGGCAGAAATAGGAAAGTTTTTGAAACCTGTTCCGATTTCCAAAGACTTTGTCCCTGATGAGCTATCTTATTTTTTTCAGCAGTAAGACTCCAAGCAGTAATTATTGTACATGCAGAAAAAATTGTCTGAACTGTTTTGCTACATGTTAAAAATGTAATTGTTTATTATACTTTAATCCTCGAAATTTTGACGGAGACACTGACATTCCTTTTGTACTTTTTAAATTCTTTGATAATTTTCCTAATATTCATGATTAATTTTAACTAATTTACTAAACAAATTAGAATTCACTTTGGGGACAGTATTTTTTTATTTCATATTTGTAACCACACCACAAACTTTTGCGAATTTGGAACATTTGTACATAACTCTACCAATGTTTCATTTCAGAAGCCACCCCACATTTCATAACACTCAAGATATCAATTCTGACAAGGTTTCTGACCTTGACAGAGAAAAGCAACATACTATTCAGAACTTTTGTGCAGATTTTTATGATGTTTTGACCCCAGAGTTAGGGTTCACAAATATAATTGAGTACCAGATTAAACTTCTCAATCCTAAGCCAGTGAAATGTCATTCCTATAATTTGGTACCACTTAAAATTGAACTTACGAGACCAAAAATTCAGGATCTTTAGGATACTAAAGTCACTGGGGCTATCAAAATCATCTTTCAGTTCACCTGCATTTCTTGTGCCTAAAGGTAGTGACCATTTTTTAGTAATTGATTATTGTTATTTGAACAAACAAATTGATATTGAAAGTGTTCGTTCCACTTCCAAATTTAAATTCAGTTTTTCATTGGTTCAGTAAAGCTAAATATTTTAGTGTATTTGACTGAAATTCTGCATATTGTTATAAGAATGCCTGAGGGGCGTATCTGAGTTCATGTGGGATGGAGGTCTTAATAAAAATAAAATAACTAAATTCAATTTTTAATTTATTCACATAGCTATTATTTACAGCATTAAATTATCTGTCCCCACTATTATTCTTTTTATTTCACAGTGAGCGCAATATTTAATGTCTATTTCAACTCTAATTAACGTCCTTCTTTATGTCTCTGCATGGTTATTGTCAATAACTCATACTCATCATTAACACACGTTCAGTCTATCTGTTACCATCAATCATAATGTCTTTCACTCACACATTCAGTCCAATAATCCAGCCTGCAGTCGTACTCTTCACTGCTATGATGTTCGCAGTTGCAGATTTCCCACCCGCTGGTCACCACTCTTGCCATACGCTTCTCTTCTCGCTATTCTTCTATCGCCGAAACTCATCCTTTCACCAACTGCCAGCTCGGAGGCATGACACTCTTTTTATAGCAGCTGGCCTTGACCTGGAAGGTTCGCCACAAGAGTCTAGCTGAGACACTCTAGGGCAGGAAACTAATTGAAAATTCTTCAGATAAATGCACAAAATTCGATACATCCAGGGTCAGCAGTGTGCGCCGCAAAAAAGAGATTATCGTTTCAGCACACTTTTTGTAACTGATACGTGGTTTGCTCGCCTGTCATTCAAAACATTCCATTGAATTGCTGCTGCCGCTATCATATAACTACTTGGTCCTTCACTTCACACTCGCTCACTTGGGATGAGAAGCAGGAAGCATGTAACAATATCTTCAAATCCCTCTGACAAAATATTCCAAACATGTATCTGGGTTCTGTGTACCATGGAACTTGTACAAATACACTGATGTGCCATTTGGACTTGCAATGGGAGCTCAAGTTCTAACTCGTCTACTTGGTGATGTAAAATTCAAGTTTATGTACAACTACCTGGACAATCTGGTTGTGTACTCTGGAAGTTTTGAAGAACATATAGTTCATCTCAGAGAAGTTATTGAGACGTAAAGCAGGTCTTACAGCTAATTTGAAAAAGGTCAAAATATACAATGAAAGAAATTTCTTCCTTTGACCAAATTGTTTCTGAAAAACGCGTTTTAACTGATCCAAAGTGAACTACATCCTCAACAGATTTTCCTGATCTAAAAGTGCAAAAGGTGTTTCAAGATCCATTGGCATGGTTAATTTATATTCTAAATTAATTCCAAAATTTGCTGAACATGCAGGCCCTATGAATGTCGTAGGGAAAAAGTGAGAAAAAAAAAAGTCCACCGGTTCTCCTCAGAATTACTGATTTTTCGAAACCTTTCATTCTTCAGAATGATGCTTCAAGCTTCAAGCACAGCACTGGGTGTTTTGTCCCAGGGAATTAACGGGCAAAGACAACCCATTTGCATCACGAACACTAATCCACCAGGAAAGGAAATATTAAATGTATGAATTAGAATGTTCAGCAGTTGTTATGGTATTGATAAATTCAGACAGTTTTAAGAATGTCAGGAACTTCTTATTGAAACTGATAATCAAGTTCTCTCATGGTTACTTGCTCATCCAAAACAACTTGGAAAGTTAGGATGATGGATGATAAAAATTTAACCTCTCTAATTCAAAGTTCAGCATTTTTGTGGAACCCAAAACATTGTTGCTGATGCATTGTCCCTCATGTTTGAAAACTACCCAGAAGACACCTCTTCACAACCTGAATCTAATTGTTGCTGTGCATTGCTGACCGATTTTCCATTGGTATTTCAGGATACTGAAACTAGTCAAAAATCAGATCCTTTGATTTATGATAAAATGAATCACATTAAGAAGGGTACCACACCCAAGCAGTAGAAAGAACATAAAGGTGTTTTGGATTGTAAATCATGTTTCTCCAGAGAACATAAAATAGTTTTACTTCATAATCTTTGTGATATGGTTTTTCAGTATCTTCATTCATCCCCTTTGGGATGTCATTTAGGAACTTACAAAACCATTAATGTTATTAGGCATAGGTTTGTTTGGAAAGGCATGTACCAGGACATCTTTGAAAAAGTGAAACATTGAAAACTTTGTACTCTAAGAAAACCTGTGCAAGATACCCAATTTGGTTTTCTTTCTTCTGACATTGCTAAACAACCTTTACAGAAAATTGTTATTGATTTTGTAGGATCTTTTCCTTACCCTAAGTCAGGTAATACCATGATGATAGTGTGTATAGATGCATTTACAAAATTCATATGCCTTATTCCAATGCACAAAGCCACTTCGACAACAACAATTTCTGCATTACCATTATTGTTTCAGAGATCGGTCCACAATTAAAATTTAAACTTTTCAAAAACATGTGTTACACTCATGGTATCCAAAACATTATCACCACACCATACTCTCCACAGCCATCGTATACGGAGCACTTCAATAGGAATCTCCATTCAGCAGTCATTGCTTTTCGTGCTGACAGCCAGAATAGGTGGGATCAAGACTTTGAATGGTTACAAATGGCATTTAAATATGCGTANACTTTGAATGGTTACAAATGGCATTTAAATATGCGTACCATGAGGGACACACGTCAACCCCTTTTGAATTGATGTCTACCTACAAACCAAATTCTTCTATTTCCAATCTTTGATCACTTGCTGATATTTTGCCTAATAATCCTAGGGACGTCAAGAAAATTTTGAAAAGGGCACATTCCAATTTGAAGTTATCATATGACACATCAAAAAGGAAATACAGTTATGATCAAAAAGAGAATTCATTCAAAATATGAGATT
>NQII01000201.1:720947-723447 GCA_002778355.1 Clitarchus hookeri | reverse complement strand
GTGGAAATGTAGGATTTATTGGGAATTTTGTGCCAGTTAAGTAATTGTACATAGTTATGTAACTACATAATTTGTTTCTCTAACAGCACATACATTATATTATAACCCCTTAAATTTTATAATGTTTTAAAAGTAAATTGGGAATTATAATATTGAAATGTTTTAATGTAATATTTGCATACATTTTGTAAAGGTAATTATTTGAAAATTGTTTGTATTTTTCTTGGGGCAGAAGAAGAAAAAAGAGGAGGTGCCAGGAATATAAAATTAAAAAGGAAAATTAATGTTTTTCACTTTCTGCAGCTACCCTCTTAAACTAACTATCAAGTGCTGTTGTTGATTCTATTATTCCATCATTTTTANTTTTTCACTTTCTGCAGCTACCCTCTTAAACTAACTATCAAGTGCTGTTGTTGATTCTATTATTCCATCATTTTTAGTCACCTCCGATTTATTTGCATCATGAATGACATGGTTGTGGAGTTGAGGGCGAGTTTTATACATGTGACAGAGTGGTCTGGTGGTCACTAAGGACCCTCCGTTGCATGTACATATTCTCTGCACTACTCTTCTGATCATAGCAGTCATGATTGGAGGTTTATGTTAGGTGACAGTGTAGGCCAATTGAAAAAAATTTTCCAACTTAAAAAATTCAACTTGTAAGACCTTTTGTAAGCAAAACCTTCATCCAGGGGTGTATGCTACAGGTGNTTTTTCACTTTCTGCAGCTACCCTCTTAAACTAACTATCAAGTGCTGTTGTTGATTCTATTATTCCATCATTTTTATTCACCTCCAATTTATTTGCATCATGAATGACATGGTTGTGGAGTTGAGGGCGAGTTTTATACATGTGACAGAGTGGTCTGGTGGTCACTAAGGACCCTCCATTGCATGTACATATTCTCTGCACTACTCTTCTGATCATAGCAGTCATGATTGGAGGTTTATGTTAGGTGACAGTGTAGGCCAATTGAAAAAAAATTTCCAACTTAAAAAATTCAACTTGTAAGACCTTTTGTAAGCAAAACCTTCATCCAGGGGTGTATGCTACAGGTGNTTTTCCAACTTAAAAAATTCAACTTGTAAGACCTTTTGTAAGCAAAACCTTCATCCAGGGGTGTATGCTACAGGTGGCATGCATACTGCTTGGGTGCAACAACTGTCCAAGGAGTCCTTACAGGCTCTACTTAAAGAAGCGGGTGTTGTGTTTGCGTAAAAGGACGGCATCAAAGTCTTGTGGCAACAAGTTAGAGAGCTTGTGCGTAAGGATGGCGTCGGTGCTGATGATGTGTGTGGGTGAGTCCTTTAGATTTTTTATTAAAATCTTCAAAAATTTCCCACCTATTATGGCTCAAAAAATCCCTTTATTTAGTGTTGTGTCATTATATAATATAGTTAATTTGTTGATGAGTGTAAGTAGTATTTTAGCTTGAAATGTATGTAGTGTTGCATACTGTATTCTGTAGTAATACTTAAGAGTACCTGCTAGTTTCCACGGGGTAGTCTGCTATGCTTTTCACAAAATTGGGAATTTAGACGCTTTTGTGATGAACTGTTAAAATTGGTAGGGTCACCAGTAGCAACTGTCAAGTATAAGATGAAAATTTTTTTTAGCATAATCAGTTGGCTGGTGAATCCATGCAAGAGTTTGTACAGGAGGTAATACATCAGGTAGACATTTTGGGGTTGCCCTGTGATGAGGCATATTTAGTACAAATAATATTTTTCAATTTGTTACCAGAGAATCACAAATATTTCGCGTTTGTTAGCAAATCTGCCACACTAACCGAATTTTTGCAGTTAGTCACTCAGGTGGAATTAACTATTGGGGACTGTAGTTGTAAATGGGATGTAAAAGTTAAAACTGAGTGCAAATACTGTAAGTGCACTAATCATGCCAGCGACATATGTTTTTTTAAAGATGGTAAATTTAGCAAGGTCAAGAGTGGGGAGAATGAACATGAAACAGTTGCAAGTAGTGCCAAGGTCAAGACCCATTCCCCCAAAAAGGAAAAGGCCCAGGTATTGATCAGGTGGAAAAAAACCAACTCGGAAACGACAGGTGTGGTGAGCAGTGAAGTAGGCAAGCTAGACCAGAGGAGCAGTCAAGTGGGCACATGCCGTAGGATAATTTTTTTTTTTGTGGTAACGAAGGTTACATCAAGAGGCACAGCACAATTATGAAAGGCCTTCTGGGATTGAGAAGGTGAATGTTACACAAAACAATCTAGTTTACTTTATGTGCCTTTAGTGACGGGGAGTATTACCATTTCTGCACTTATTGATTCAGGCGTGTCAACGTTTCTGATGAGTCGTGACTGCTGTAACAGGCTGATGCGTGATAATCCTGTTGATGCTATCCAAATATCAACCACATTTTCGATGGCAGACAGAGATATTTGGGAGTCTAAGGCCGTTGCCACTGTTAAAATAAAATTGTGTCCTTTTCGTGAAAAGTTCAATTTAGGATTTTGGATACGTTGTTCTATTCAGTAATT
>NQII01000201.1:691501-720889 GCA_002778355.1 Clitarchus hookeri | reverse complement strand
ATAAATGTTTGAGATTTGGGTTTTCTCCAGAGGCTTCTGTTGTTCTAGAAACTAAAGCACTTTAGGTAAGGAAAATACATTGTGTACAAAAGGAGGAAGCACAGTTGCAGGTAATACAGAGTATACACAAAGAATTTTCAGATGTTATTACCAGTAAATTGGGGTATTGCAGTCAATACCCTGTAGTATTAAAATTAAGAGATAATGACCTTGTTACTTCCTTGCCGTACCGGGTACCTCCTCCTCCCAAGATTCAAGCTTTTAAACAGCTTATCCATGATTTAAAAGAACAAGGTGTAGTGGAAGACTTTGTGTGTATGTGATTACAGGAAAATGAATGAAAAGATTTATTTAGACTCTTATCCAGTTCCAGTAATAGATACGGTGTTTCACCAATTTTGATTTGAACTCTGCATTTCTCCAGTGCGAGTTACACCCATATTCCTGTGAGCCGTTAGTCTTTTGCACCACCTGGGGTTTTTTTTCAATGGACGAGACTCCCTTTACACATAAATTCAAGACCTCAGGCAATGAGTAGGCTGTTGTTTCACATTTTGGGCAAATTTACGTTTGATTTTGTTTTTACTTAAATCAACTATGTGTGCATTTACAGCAATACTTTTGAAGATCACATCAGCCCCATTAAACAAGTACTTCAAGCTTTGAGGGAAGCTGGGCTAACTATTAAACCAAATAAGATCAGCTGGGCCGAGAAGCATGTATGATAATTAGGTTTCATAATCACAGAGAATGTTTCACACCAATCCGGAAAAAATTAAGACGGTTGTAAACTTTTCGATACCCAAAAACATTAGGAAGATACAACAATTTCTGGGTATGGTCTCTTTTTACTGTTAATTCATTCCAGATTTTTTAAAAATTTCTGAACCATTAAATATGTTGAAACACAAAAACATAGACTTCAAGTGGGGATTTGAATAACATGATGCCTTCCATATTCTTAAAGAAAAAATGACTAATTCCTCCCATGTTGCACTTGCGTAATTTTAACGAGAAATTTTTTTTTGCATTGTGATGCTAGTTCACTACCAATTGGGGTTGTATTAAGTCAGAAGAAAAATGGGTGCTTGGTGCCGGTAGCTTTTGCCAGTAAATTTTTAACTACTGTTGAACGAAAGTACACAGGTTTTGAAAAGGAGTGTGTGGCATGCATTTGGGGAATGGAACGTTTTTCAGATTATTTAGAACACGCTTCTTTTGAGCTGTATATATGGACAATCAGGTGCAAAGTTGGCTTTTGTCCTCTAAAAACCCTGCAGGACGGTTAGCCAGATGNGAGCTGTATATATGGACAATCAGGTGCAAAGTTGGCTTTTGTCCTCTAAAAACCCTGCAGGACGGTTAGCCAGATGTCTCATTCGTTTGGCCCGTTTTAAGTATCAGATTCATCACATTAAGGGCAATGAGAACATGGTGGCAGATACATTGTCACGTATGTTTTGTGATGAGGAATTTGATGTGATGCAGATGGAATCTGTTTGTATTGTAGTAGCAACTGGGTCTGGGAATGGTATACAGAGTAAAGAACAGGNGAGCTGTATATATGGACAATCAGGTGCAAAGTTGGCTTTTGTCCTCTAAAAACCCTGCAGGACGGTTAGCCAGATGACTTATTCGTTTGGCCCGTTTTAAGTATCAGATTCATCACATTAAGGGCAATGAGAACATGGTGGCAGATACATTGTCACGTATGTTTTGTGATGAGGAATTTANCATTGTCACGTATGTTTTGTGATGAGGAATTTAATGTGATGCAGATGGAATCTGTTTGTATTGTAGTAGCAACTGGGTCTGGGAATGGTATACAGAGTAAAGAACAGGGAGAGGTAACGGAAAACGAGGAATGGATAAACACCTTACAAAATTTCCCTAGAAAGGTAAATTTAGAATTTTTGTTCTCACGGAGTTGCGGGCCACAATTTTTTCGTACTGCCACAAATTCTTCTTTGGTGGACATGTGGAGAGAGATAAGACCATTGCTTCAATTTATGATGTGGCCTGGTTTTCATAGAGAAGTTGAAAATTGGGTAAGAAGTTTTCCGGCCTGTCAGCAGGGGAAACCTAAAAATCAACCAGTAGAAGGGAAATATTTTAGCACAGTAGCCACTTACCCCTGGGAAAGGATGCATTTTGATGTACTGGGTACCCTGCCCCACAGTTCCTCCAGATACATTTATGTTTTGGTTGCAGAAGACAGTTTTAGCAAATTTTGTTTTTTCTTTCCCCTCCGTACCATAGAATCTGTAGAAATTTGCAAGGTAATTTTGCAACGTTTATTTTCTTTATTGGGATCTCCTGTAGTAGCTGTTACTGACAATGCCAGTTATTTCTTTTACAGTTAATTCAGAGATGTAATGTTCTCCTGGGGTGTTAAGATGGTTTAGACCTCGCCATATTACCGACAAGCTAATTTGGTGGAACATTTTAATCATAATATAAAGATTGCCATGATAAGTTATTAGATGGATACCCAGAGGTGCTGGGATGAAATTCTCTATAGTCTTATGCAATGTTTTAATAATATTTTTACTAACGCCACAAAGCTACTCCCGCTGGGAAGGAGGTTATTGCATCCATTGATTAATGCTTGGGGTATACAATCTTTCTGTTGGGAGACTGTGAAAAATAATGATATAGTTAAGGTTGTAACGTTGCACGCTACAGTTACAGCCGACTTTAAGTTGCTGACTATCACTCGACTAGCTCAAGACGGAGTAACACGAGACTATGTAAAATGGACGCCAATTAAAGATGAAATAAAGTTAAGTTCCGGTGTATTTTGTTCCATACTTTTATTTACCATTTTAGTGGCACAGTTCACATACGAAATTCAGAGTATGCAGAGTACGAACCGTTCACAGATAAATAGACACGGGCAGAACAGAGCCACAGTCGTTTACGCATTATTTCAATTCTTAAACTTGCCCGAAGAAATAACCAATGCAGCGACCTCCCTCACCGGCGGAGAAATAATCTCGTAAGTTCAATTTTGCCGGTGTGGGGGTTGGCGCCACGCCCGATGCGGCCTAGACAACTCACTTGATTCAACTCTCAATATCAACTGCCTCTGCCGACTGCTTGGTATCAACTGACTTGAAGGGTGACAGGCACACGTGTACTTGTCGCTGCCTATCACCCCCCTCTCCACAGATAAGGGCCTGGTGAGCCACGCATGCTCTACACACGTTATCGAAACTGCGTCTTACAAAACTCGTTGACGCAGTCTGAAAAATCCTAATCTAATGTTGACGCTACTGAAAACTACGTTCAAAACGAAACAGCAAACGTATGCCAGATAAACGTACTATCACGGTAAAACGAACCACCATGGCTTTTAATTTCAAACCAGATAAAAATATTACGAAGCTTAGCAAAGCTAAAGAAAAATGAAACACGTGTCCCAAAAATTAAGAATACTGCATCATTACAAGGTTTGGGAAGATGTAACAAAGACTCTTAATGAGTATCGTAAAAAGATGGATGATTAAATTTAACAGCCAACGTAAGGATGTAAGTTTAAACCAAGGAGACTTAGTTTTGGTATAAGCACACTTTTTGAATTCAAAAGTGGACTATTTTAGTACTAAGCTAGCCCCTCAGTGGAGAGGTCCGTTTAAGATCTGTCATTTTCACACACCTGTGATGTTGTTAGTAGGATATCCACAATCTCTCAACAGACAGTCTTAAGTCCATGTCAGTCATATTAAGAAATATTGCGGAAAATATAATGATAGTGGTTCCACAAACACGCACACACTCACTCTCTCTCTCTCTCTCTCTCTCTCTCTCTCTCTCTCTCTCTCTCATCACACACAATAAAAAATTTGAGAAAAAACTGGACTAATTGTTTTTTCCTCTATGCAAGAGATTCACAGGAAAATTGGAGGAAGTAAAAAAAAATTTGGAAAACATTATTTAATTTACAAATATAAATTTTTTAACACTACAGGGATGCAGATTTGTTATTATATACAAAATATGGATGAACATAATCAACAATGTTCACCAAAAATTAACATTATGTTTTATACTAAAAACATTAGTAATTAATATAACAGACATAGAATTCTTATAATGACCATTTCATTTTCATAACTAACCTTTAATTCTTTTGAAAGTTGAAACTATGTACTGAGTACACAGCACTGAGATACTGACCAAATCGACGAGTAATTTACTATTATTACCTGAAAGTAGTTATAAATGATAAAATAAAACTGTAAATATTTATTGTTTATATTGATTCGTAGGCAATGTCATTTTCTGAAAACTCGGTACCTGAAATTGTCAGTTCNCCTAGACAACTCACTTGATTCAACTCTCAATATCAACTGCCTCTGCCGACTGCTTGGTATCAACTGACTTGAAGGGTGACAGGCACACGTGTACTTGTCGCTGCCTATCACCCCCCTCTCCACAGATAAGGGCCTGGCANCCTATCACCCCCCTCTCCACAGATAAGGGCCTGGCAAGCCACGCATGCTCTACACACGTTATCGAAACTGCGTCTTACAAAACTCGTTGACGCAGTCTGAAAAATCCTAATCTAAAGTTGACGCTACTAAAACTGAAAACTACGACGTTCAAAACGAAACAGCAAACGTATGCCAGATAAACGTACTATCATGGTAAAACGAACCACCATGGCTTTTAATTTCAAACCAGATAAAAATATTACGAAGCTTAGCAAAGCTAAAGAAAAATGAAACACGTGTCCCAAAAATTAAGAATACTGCATCATTACAAGGTTTGGGAAGATGTAACAAAGTCTCTTAATGAGTATCGTAAAAAGATGGATGATTAAATTTAACAGCCAACGTAAGGATGTAAGTTTAAACCAAGGAGACTTAGTTTTGGTATAAGCACACTTTTTGAATTCAAAAGTGGACTATTTTAGTACTAAGCTAGCCCCTAAGTGGAGAGGTCCGTTTAAGATCTGTCATTTTCACACACCTGTGATGTTGTTAGTAGGATATCCACAATCTCTCAACAGACAGTCTTAAGTCCATGTCAGTCATATTAAGAAATATTGCGGAAAATATAATGATAGTGGTTCCACAAACACGCACACACTTACTCTCTCTCTCTCTCTCTCTCTCTCTCTCTCTCTCTCTCTCTCTCATCACACACAATAAAAAATTTGAGAAAAAACTGGACTAATTGTTTTTTCCTCTATGCAAGAGATTCACAGGAAAATTGGAGGAAGTAAAAAATAATTTGGAAAACATTATTTAATTTACAAATATAAATTTTTTAACACTACAGGGATGCAGATTTGTTATTATATACAAAATATGGATGAACATAATCAACAATGTTCACCAAAAATTAACATTATGTTTTATACTAAAAACATTAGTAATTAATATAACAGACATAGAATTCTTATAATGACCATTTCATTTTCATAACTAACCTTTAATTCTTTTGAAAGTTGAAACTATGTACTGAGTACACAGCACTGAGATACTGACCAAATCGACGAGTAATTTACTATTACCTGAAAGTAGTTATAAATGATAAAATAAAACAGTAAATATTTATTGTTTATATTGATTCGTAGGCAATGTCATTTTCTGAAAACTCGGTACCTGAAATTGTCAGTTCNAGTAAATATTTAT
The DNA here is from genome assembly GCA_002778355.1 of Clitarchus hookeri. Taxonomy (NCBI): domain Eukaryota; kingdom Metazoa; phylum Arthropoda; class Insecta; order Phasmatodea; family Phasmatidae; genus Clitarchus; species Clitarchus hookeri. Next base: position 715,247 of record NQII01000201.1, on the reverse strand, counting down.
TGTTTATATTGATTCGTAGGCAATGTCATTTTCTGAAAACTCGGTACCTGAAATTGTCAGTTCTTGCTCTTGTCCAACTATTGCAACATGTTGCACATCTCTACCTTGTCTGTTATGAGACAATTTCTGGTTTTTGAATGAATCACACCAAACTGAGACCAATTTTGTTCACAGGCTACATATGATGCTAATAAGCTCATTAAGCATGTTGCCAGTTATGATAACTGTTATATGACAGGTGTTACATGTTTTGCTATGTTCCATATTGCATCGCTTGAACAAAATCATGTTGATCTATATTCAGCATAGTTTGACAATAGAAAAGTTAAATATACTTCAACATCATTTAACACTGCGCCTTTGCATCTTGGATTGGGCAAAGTGGCGGCACAATATATAAACTTCAGGATGAATTATTTGTGTGCCTGCAATACATTCACAACTTCAGCTTCTTCACTTTTGGTCAAGGGAGATGCAGTAAATGAAGATAATACTTGTTTCAGTATGTCAGACACAAATTTTAGAATATCACACAGAACTGTGCAATCAAATTCTGACTTTGTTAGTGCTGTCGCAACTGGTTTGAGACAGTCCATTATAAAATACAACACAACACAGATTTTCTAGTCAATTTTGAGGTCCTCAATGATAACAGTTTGTTATAAAGCCACTTTGTTTGCAAGCACGCTCTCAAATGAAATTACTACTATACCCCATCTTGTTCTGGCTAGAAGTTTCAAGGATTGGTATTTTGTCCATACAGATCTTGTTGTTTCTTTGGATGGTCAACACAACTTTAATAAAGTTTATATGTATAAGAAAAGATTTAACTTTCCAATAGTGTCTCTGCATTTTTTACAACTCCATAATATCTTTCAGTATTAAATTAAGACAGCTTATATGGGGTTATTTTATTCATGATAAGCTGCCATGTTAGGCACATGGTACTTGCATTTTCAGTTACCAACAAAACCAATTTATGGCAACCTATTTCTTCCAGAACTTTACAACTTTATGACAGATAAACTTGCCAGTTTCCCATTCTGTACCAGGCTGAATGATCTTGAAGAAAATTGGAATAAGTATCATTAACAACAAAGCTGACTATACCTTCACCACAAATACTGGTCCAGCCATCTGTTTATTTGACCTACACAGAAAGTATTTCTGATCTGTAAGTATATAAAGTCGAATCACATTATTATGACCACCTTTTAGTATATCAAGAGTAACCGCCCTTCGCAGCACAGACAGCAGCTAGACGAGCTTGCAGTGACTCAATCAGGTGCTGATAGGTCTCCACGGGTATCTGGAGCCANCAGCACAGACAGCAGCTAGACGAGCTTGCAGTGACTCAATCAGGTGCTGATAGGTCTCCACGGGTATCTGGAGCCATACTGTCTGCAATGCATCCCACAACTGTTGAAGGATGTGTGGCGGAGGAAACAGATGGCGAACACAACGACTGAGGTGGTCCCACAGATGTTCAATTGGATTGACATCAGGGTTGTTTGGGGGCCACTTTGAAGTCTTGATCNACGACTGAGGTGGTCCCACAGATGTTCAATTGGATTGACATCAGGGTTGTTTGGGGGCCACTTTGAAGTCTTGATCACGCTCTTCCAGCCACGTGCGAACATTTCTAGTGGTGTGACAAGGTGCATTATCAAGCGGGAAGATTTCATCCTCCCGAGGAAAAACGTGATCGCCGAGGATGGATTAAGAGTGCCTTCTTCTACATGGATGATGGGACCTAGAGAATACAACAAGAACATTCCTCAGACCATAACACTACCCCACCATCATCCAGCAATGGATGCAGGGTGTCTGTTCTCTGACGTTTCTAGCCGGACACACTGACATCCATCCGTTCTATGCAGCTGAAAATGTGACTCGCCGGAGAAGGCTACCTGTCACCAATTAGAAGCGATCCAGTTGCCACAATGTCGAGCAAATTCCACTCATTTTCGTTGATGCACCTGTGTAAGCATTGGTGCAGTCACCCTCCATCTACTAAGGAGCCCCATTCGCAGAAGGGTTCACTGAACTGTTGCTGTAGACACATGTCTGGATGCCTCCTGGTTCATTTGGACGGTGAGCTGTTCCACTGTAGCCTGTCGGTTGGCCTTCACGCACCGTCGTAGNGATGCCTCCTGGTTCATTTGGACGGTGAGCTGTTCCACTGTAGCCTGTCGGTTGGCCTTCACGCACCGTCGTAGTCAATGTTCACCTCAGACATCAATGGCGCATGGATGTCCACAGTTTCCATGATGGTTGTTCCCAAAGGTGCCATTCGTCCACTCACCATACACCTTTACTACAGAGGCATGTGAACAGTTCACAAATGTCGCTCCCCTTGGCCAGAAATCCAATAATCATTCCTTTTTGCAACTCGGTTAAATCGNATGTTCACCTCAGACATCAATGGCGCATGGATGTCCACAGTTTCCATGACGGTTGTTCCCAAAGGTGCCATTCGTCCACTCACCATACACCTTTACTACAGAGGCATGTGAACAGTTCACAAATGTCGCTCCCCTTGGCCAGAAATCCAATAATCATTCCTTTTTGCAACTCGGTTAAATCGCTTACTTTACCCATTACAGCAGGAAGCGCACTGTAAGCAGCCAGCCTGTCGGTTGCATTATATACCCAAACCACCAGCCCACGTCATGGGACATACATCATTGGCTACGTGCTGCAGATGGCACTTGTAGCAGGTGGTCATAATAATGTGATTCGACTGTGTATAATGCCATACGCTGCATCCAAGAGGGTTCTTCTAAGTGCATGTGTTGTGGCATTCATATAATATGATGGTCAATAGCTTTTTCAGTGCATCAAGCCAGTACTGACTATCTACACTGAGGTGACAAAAGTCATGGGATAGCAATATGCAAATATACAGATGGCAGTAGTATCGCGTACAAAATGTATAAATGGGCAGTGCATTTTTTGGGCATTCATTTGTAGTTAACTGATTCATATGAAAAGGTTTCTGACGTGATTATGGCCGCACGATGGGAATTAACAGACTTTGAACGTGGAATAGTAGTTGGAGCTAGACGCATGGGACAGTCCATTTCGGAAATGGTTAGGGAATTTAACATTCCGAGATCCACAGTGTTAAGAGTGTGCCGAGAATACCTAATTTCAGGCATAACCTCCCACCATAGACAACGCAGTGGCTGACCGCCTACACTTAATGACCGAGACCAACGACGTGTGCGCAGAATGGTCAGTGTTAACAGACAAGCAACACTGCGTGAAATAACCGCAGGAATCAATGTGGGACGTACGACGGACGTGTCCGTTAGGACAGTGCGGCAAACTTTGGCTGTACTGGGCTATGCCAGCAGAAGACCGACTCGAGTGCCTTTACTAACAGCACGACATCGCCTGCAGCGCCTCTCCTGGGCTCGTGACCATATCGGTTGGACCCTAGACGACTGGAAAGCCGTGGCTTGGTCAGATGATTCCCAATTTCAGTTGGTAAGAGCTGATGGTAGGGTTCGAGTGTGGCGCAGACCCCATGAATCCATGGACCCAAGTTGTCAACAAGGAACTGTGCAAGCTGGTAGTGGCTTCATAATGGTGTGGGCTGTTTTTACATGGAATGGACTGGGTCATCTGGTACAATTGAACCGATCATTGACTGGAAAGGATTATGTTCAGCTACTTGGAGACCACTTGCAGCCATTCATGGACTTCATGTACCCAAATAACGATGGAATATTTATGGATGACAATGCGCAATGTCACCGAGCCACAACTGTTCACGATTGGTTTGAAGAACATTCTGGACAATTCCAGCAAATGATATGGCCACCAAGATCGCCCTACGTGAATCCCATTGAACATTTATGGGACATAATCGAGAAGTCAGTTAGTGCACAACCTCCTGCATCNCTATTCATGGACTTCATGTACCCAAATAACGATGGAATATTTATGGATGACAATGCGCAATGTCACCGGGCCACAACTGTTCACGATTGGTTTGAAGAACATTCTGGACAATTCCAGCGAATGATTTGGCCACCANCAACTGTTCACGATTGGTTTGAAGAACATTCTGGACAATTCCAGCGAATGATATGGCCACCAAGATCGCCCTACGTGAATCCCATTGAACATTTATGGGACATAATCGAGAAGTCAGTTAGTGCACAACCTCCTGCATCAGCAACACTTTCGTAATTATGGACGTCTATAGAGGCCGCATGGCTCAATATTTCTGCCGGGAACTACCAACGACTTGTTGACTTCATGCCACGTCGATTTGCTGCACTTCGCCGGGCAAAAGGAGGTTCGACACGATATTAGGAGGTATCCCATGACTTTTGTCGCCTCAGTATAGTTAAGATAATGGTGCACCTGATGCATATATGGCTCTAGCTATAGTTCCATCAATTTTTTCTTTCTCAGCAGGTGTTATTTAGTCAACAAAAGATGCTAAAACATTTTGCTTTGAGCTCTTTTGTGGAAATGTTCAATATAGAACTGATTTTATTGATTTAATTTCTGTGTCATGCATTTCAACATTAAAATTTGGGCATAAAAGAGAATGCATGAAACTTGTTTGGCTGAAGCCTCCTCACAGGTCAGTCTTCAAGAAGCAGAAATACATCTATTTACCAACGCAGTTTTATTCATACACTTTAACTGGCATAAGTCAGTTTTCTGACAAAAAGAATGTACAAATTGCATTATTATTGAGCCTAAAAATTAAAGACAAAGTGAGAAAAATTTTTTTTTTGTTGAGATATTACTTTGTTCATAAATTTCTTGAAACAGTTAAGGTGCAATCACAATAATTTTTCTAAGGTTTGTCACCTTGTTTAAAATTTACTAACTATTCACTACATTTATTCAAAATGCATTGTAAAAATTTACCAATATAGAATTTTAAAACAAAAAAGACCAGCTTAAGCCATTCACACAACTGGCTGTTTTCAAACAATATAAAGGAATTTTTACTCAAAATGTGTTTTTAAACAATCTTGTATTAATCACATTGCAACTGGAACAATTATATCTTGAACAATGATAGAGATATTAAGTTCCAAAAACATGCTCAATTTTGGCAATTAAATGACCAGGAGCAGATCTAGAATTTAGGTGTGAATTTTTTCATTCCGCAGGTGCAGATCTAGCTAGACATTTGATTCATAGCATGGAAGGGTGGCACTACATCATCAAAATTCTAGGAAACAATATTAAATTACTCAATAAACTAAGTATTTTAAACAATTCTGATATTATTTCATTTCAGCTTTGAAATATTGACAGGACAAATATATGTTGATATGATGGATTTGGGGNATTACATCAAAGGCTGTTCACGGTAAAGTAAGCAAGTAAGCACTTCTGAAAGCCCTGCTATGTTTCAACGTTCAGCCCGTTGGTTGCATATCTTTCCACGTACCTATCAAAATAAGCGCTGCCATGTCACTTTCCGATGATGTTTAAATCAGTGGCTTTATATCCACTGCATATTCATTAAATAAACAATGAAACTTAATAAATATTATAATCAGCACTATTAACATTTACTCGTTAATTTCAGTAAATAATATTGGTTTTGAATATTGACTTATTATCATGATTTTTTTCCTGTTTAAACAATTAATGAACTTAACAGTGGTCAACACTTCTTAGGTCATAAGAAAATATGGTTGGTTTAGGTTGTCAACAGAATAGCAGAACAGTTGAACATTATTCTTTTTCCCGTTGTAAAAATAACACCAAGACTTTTCGAACATTCACCTTTAAAATGTGTGAAAAGCTGAAATGCTTGCCCATTATACATACATGTCATACTTACAAGAAAGGCAAGCTCCAGATAATATGGTGCATTTACTCCTTCATTCAGAAGACAACCCGCTTTAAACAATTGTTAAATTTCCCAGAAATTATGNTTTAGATAATATGGTGCATTTACTCCTTCATTCAGAAGACAACCCGCTTTAAACAATTGTTAAATTTCCCAGAAATTATGTTTAACAATATTTATGAGTAGAATTACAATGCATATATACCTCAAAAATCAATATTTCGTACAAAACTATGCACAAGAAAACGGCACATTTTGCTATTATGTTACAATTAATGAAAATAATTCTCAAGAAACTTAATGGCCGAACACAGAATAAATAAATTTTTACAGCATATTCCCCCAGTAATATTTGTCTTTCGATGCAAGTTTCATGAAAATTCATCCAGTCGCACAGTTTATAAAGCATATAACACTAAAGTTTGCTNTCCATCCAGTCGCACAGTTTATAAAGCATATAACACTAAAGTTTGCTAAGGTCTATTGCTTTTCTTATGAAGAAAATTACCTTTCACTTATAACATTTTAATGCCTCTACCTATATAAATGCAACTTCTCCAGANCGAACACAGAATAAATAAATTTTTACAGCATATTCCCCCAGTAATATTTGTCTTTCGATGCAAGTTTCATGAAAATTCATCCAGTCGCACAGTTTATAAAGCATATAACACTAAAGTTTGCTAAGGTCTATTGTTTTTCTTATGAAGAAAATTACCTTTCACTTATAACATTTTAATGCCTCTACCTATATAAATGCAACTTCTCCAGANTTTTTCTTATGAAGAAAATTACCTTTCACTTATAACATTTTAATGCCTCTACCTATATAAATGCAACTTCTCCAGAATATGAAAAACACAATAACTAACTGATGACAATGTATTTCATGAAACTGCATCCACACATTTAATGCAGAATCTAATTTTGCCTGAAATTATATAACTTGAAGACTAGTAAAAGTTAGTACTTAATGTTTGATGCATTGGCTCATAGAAATTAAACTGTTAGACAGACATTAAATACTGTTTTCATGTATTCCTAACACTGAGAAATGTTTCACATGCAGTATAAAACTTTTTCATGGCATGATTGTTTTAAAACAAGCGACAAGCGACAAGGTATTAAATAGCACACTGGGAATTGCACAATTTTTTAATAATACACAATTATTTAAACTTTAAGATTTGCAACACATATGGCAAATATAACAAAAAAAACTTCTGAAATTTCTTCAAGTATAAATTCCATGAAGTAGCAATTTTCCAGGTCGGCATATTGTGTAAAATTTTAAGAATTTCCGCAACAAGAAACTGCATGTAAATACAGCAGAAAGCATTAACAAACAATGCCACTTCCCTCAGAGTCTGTACAGAAACGTTTTATTTAATATGTAAATGTATACTTTCTTTCAGGAGTTACAAACTTTGTAATGACGCAGTACTCTAAATTTTCGGGACATGTGTTTCATTTTCTTTCGTTTTGCCAAGCTTCGTAATATTTTAATCTGGTTTGAAATTAAAAGCCGTGGTGGTTCGTTTTACCGTGATAGTTTGTTTATCGGGCATACGTTTGTCGTTTTACGTTTATCATACGTCCGGTTGTCGTTTCGGAAGTTTTAGTTTTTGTTAAGCGTCAGCATTATTTAGAAACTTTCAGACTGCATCTACAAGTTTTGTACGAGAAGTTCTTCTCTCTTTATCTTGACGGCGCAGTTAAGCGGGACACAGCGTAGTTTGGATGGCCCGGCTGTGATAGGCCCGCAGAATAAATACTCTGGGTGTCTATCGCCTGAGAAAGAAAAAGTAACCAACCGTCAGAGAAGACGCATCGGGCGTGACAAGCTTAACCCACAACGGCAAGCACCAGAGACCGCTAAATATTTTTTCACTTCATTTCTTATCAGCTTGAACTATTCAATGCTATTAAATTATTTCCGCCGGTGTGGGAGGTCGCTAGGGTGCCAGGAGGGAACGAACGTCCCTCCTGCCTTCGTAACTTCTTCTTGCGATGCAAGTTTTTAAGAAATGAGATAATTCGTAAACGACTGTGGCGCTGTTCTGCACTTGTCTATTTATCTGTGAATGGTTCGTACTCTGCATACCTGAACTTCATATATAAACTGTGTCACGTGACTGACAAATAAAAGTTTAGAACAAATACACCGGAACTTGACTTTATTTCATACTTAATTGGCGTCCATTTTACAGAGTCTCGTGTTACTCCGTCTTGAGCTAGTCGAGTGGTAAGTTATAGCAGCTGTAACTTAAAGCCGGCTGTAACTGTGCGCATGCCACGTTACAACTTACACTTAAAATTACATTGGTCGTGTACTGATATTTTGTTGACACACAAGCGTGGGGAAAAAAAACTAACTAACTTTAACACTGCATAAGCCAGGTGATGATGCGAAAAAGTTAGAAACATAAATGTGTAACAATCACTCCAAATTTTATTCATATTTGCATATAACACAAAGAAACTGAATTACAGGTGACTAAAATTTTTAACTTTACAACTAGTAAGACATTGAATGAAACATGGAACTACTTCTTGTAGTTTGCTGCCAACTTAGCTGTGCATATTGTGGTCATTGCTTATGTTAAAATATATGTGGTTACGGGTAGCAATTTTTTTTATAGATTGACTTTAATAAGAGTGTTCACTTTATCATAAACCTATACAAGGCACCACTGAGCGACATTNTATAGATTGACTTTAATAAGAGTGTTCACTTTATCATAAACCTATACAAGGCACCACTGAGCGACATTCCACATATTTTTATTATCATAACTGTATAATAACTGGGAATGGAACACACCTTCTCTGCAGACATTTGCCATAAAAATTTTTTTTTTTTTAATTTTTTTTACACTATTATTTTATCGTGCATCATTCATAAAATTTTTTTTAAATTAAAAGTTAATTTTTGCAATTACAGTTTTTTATCAGCAAACTTAGTTTATATCCATGGTCAAGCAACAATAATAGCATTATTCCACAGTCATCAAGTAACAATAACACAGCAAAAAATGGAAAGAATTATATCTAACAAGTTTTTTAAATACTAAACAAATACATTAAATATAATCTACATATACACTAATGGAATTGCATTAGTTTGCAACCATTAGACCAACTATCTTATCGCAGGCCATCTGACAACATGACAAGTGCACTTGGCTTTTCGATTCCATTGTGAATGTATTACAGAGGCTGTCTGCAATGCCTGGAAGATGATGGCAAGCAACAATTGAAAAGCTAGGTGACTTTGATCATGGCCGTATAGTGGGACTCCGAGAGGGTGGCTGAATGTTCCACAGAATTGCCACTCACTTAGGGCGTGAAAGTCAGAGGTTTATTGGTGGTGGAGAAGATAGATGAAAGAGGATTCCCACAACCACCATTGCCACCTTGCTGCACTGATGAGCGGCTGGACAGAAGTATAATTCGGGCCATCCTGATTAATAGCAACTGCATACACAATCAGAGCCACTGTTGCCCTCCATGTATTTGCATAAACAATAAACAAGTGATTGTTGGAAATAGGCTCACGTTCTCATGATCCTCTGGTACATTGATCTCCAACACCTGCTCATCATCATGAATGTCTCCAGTGGTGTTGGGACATTGTGTGTTGGAGAGGCGAATGGAGAATAATGGTGTTCATTACGAGAATCGTTTCCATCTTAGACAAACATCAAGGCAGTGTTTGCATTCACAGATGTGTGGGATAAGCCCAAAAAAACTATAGTGTATTCACACTCACCATACCAGACCCACAGCTGGGATTATGGTATGGAAGGCCTTAAGCTTCATATCCAGATCACTTTGGTATTCATTCAGGGGAGCATGACGAGTCAGTAGAAAATCAGTGATGATGTCAATCCTGTCCTCCAACCACATCTGAACACACTGCAGTAACCAATCTTTCAGCACGATAACATGCGCCCTCATGTTGCTAAGGCCACACAATTTGCTCTAATTGTGTACATATGCTACCCTGGCCCGCTAGACCCACATAACTCAGCCCCATTGAGCATGTGTGGTACACGATGGGATGGTGCCCGATACAGACCAGCCCCTGCAACGACCATCACTTAATTATGCCACGAAGTACAGCGAGTGTGGGATACCATGCCCCACAGATAGATTCAGCACTTGTAGGACAGATTACAGAAATAAATTGCTGCATGTGAGGCTGTCTCATGTGGTTACACTACTTATTAAGGTGCTTGCTAAAATATGTTAAATTTAATGATCTAGAGGTCCCACAAACTTGACGTTTTGATCAGTCCCATATACCACCTCCTTGTATATAAACTTTATGACAGATACACGTATTCTTACAAGGTATACTCAACTGCATTTTTACAAATGTATTTCAGATGCAGAAAATTTGCTATTTGCAGTGAGGCACGTATGTAACATTCAAATTAGTCTCATAAAAATTGCAGGTATGTAAGTACAACTAACGTAGATTGTAGTAGTGCTTATTATAATTACAGTATACATTAAATTCATGAAAGAGTAACCTGCCTACCTGTTCCTCACATTTGGTGAACCACAATTTTCAGACATCTACACTAACCTAGGTAGATATGCATGAACCAAGCATGTAAGCCCAGTTAAAAACAAAAGGAGATTATTCGCTTTAAAAAAAGTTTGGATGATACCACAAGGATTTTTTAATGCATCTAGATGCAAGTTGTGACATATAAACATAAGTAAAAAAAAGTTAAAGTTTTCATATATTCTGCAACTGGAACAATGTAAATAATGTTGGAAAAATTGTTATTTATTAATTTTTTTAATGAGATCTGTCTCTTTGGTGGGATGTTCCAGTTGTTCCATTTCATAATAATAATGCTATGTTTTAAGAAGAATGCCACATTTTTAGTTTAGATAGGTAATTAGGTTTAGGGTGAACTAATATAATGAAAATCAGGAGTATCATACAGTTGTTGAGGACTGAAGCTTACAGTGATGCAGAGGGGATGATAATTATGGCAAGAATTATAGCACGGGATTGGGCTACTATAAAATCCTTGTTTACAAAGTAATTTTTTTCTGGGTGTAAATTTACAGTATAATTAATGTAAAATGTAGGCGTTTAAGTTGTCAGTGGCTCAGTTTCTTCATCATGAAGATGTGATTGCACATTATGTGCTTCTTTATTATCACTACTCTCAGTAAATTATCTCTCTATTTCCAAAGGGCATTTACTGCAAGTAATCACAATACGACTTATTGTGGTGGCATTGGGAAACATGTATTTTATTTTGCAGTAAATACAAATTTCAATACTTTTATCTTCTTCTGTTATCATGGGGCTGCGGTGGTATAGTGGTTAGACTATTTGCCTTCCACTTAGGCAAAATGGGTTTAATTCCCAGCAGGGTCGATTCCGAATTTTAGCATGTGGGAATCGTGATGGATGATGTCGCTGGTTGGCAGGTTTTCTCTGGGATCTACCATTTTCGCCATCCCTTGCATTTTGGTGGTGCTGCATACTCACCTCGCTTCAACCTCATCTGCTCTCAAGACCTCTATGTTAAGAGCCTCCCAAATCTCTTCACTCATTCACTCTGTTATCATCTTGAATAGTTTCTGAATTTCTGAGGACCCGTGAACCAATTTTAAGAAATCTTGTTATAGGTAAAGTATTACTAAACTAAAAAACTAATAATTACACATTAAAAACAATTATAAAAAATATTAAAGTCTAATAAACTTTTAATTTATGTAAACACTTCCAAACAAGTTAAATTATTTTCACTCATTGTTAACAACAGATTTTTGGGAATAACACCATGTAAATTTGATATATTTTATATTTACTATTTGGGTACACTGAATTTATTAATTTTTTGTTAATTTGATGTATTTATAGTCATATGTACACCCACAAATTTGTGTTGATATTTAAATCCTGTGACATTTCTGTAAATTCCAAGGTACAAGCAAATAGCATAAAAGTTACAATTATATAACACAAACAATTTTTGAAGTGCTGCTGTACAAATAGTCAGAGGTAAAAAAAAACAAGGCAATAGAGCTATAATTATTCAACAAAAACAAATATACTTTAAGGTTAGGTGTTTATTTTTAAAATATTTTTATTATGTTGTCTACTTTGCAACTAGTACTACATTAGTATTTAATGTTAATTTAATGATAATACAAATTAAAAAACTAATGCACACCACTTCTGGTAACAAAGTGATGTTATAGTATATACAAGTGCCCAAGCTAAAATACTTATGTAGGCTATTCATGATAAAGTGAGCACTTTTTGAAGTCATCTCATTTGGAATAATATTCAATAAATATTTTTATTGTAGATAGATGTTAGCTTTCCAACCTGGTTAAATATGTACACTTTGTTTATTACTTAAGTGGCAATATTTATTTTTTAAAATTGATGGAAGGATACAAAACGGGTGACAGGAAAAACATAACTAGGGCCTCAAAAGTGGTCACTTTACCGTGAACAGTCTTTACACATCTATACACACATCATACATGCATTACATATGGTATATATATATTTTTTAATAATATATACACCTGTAATATACTTACTCATTTTCATTTTTTGAACAAAAATAAATAGATTGATCTTGCTGCTCGAGGACAAAATCATCCAACAATGCCTCAGGTAGCTGGTGTTACAAAGAAGTGATGCCAACATAAACAATGAAAACAACAAAATCTAAATAATAAACATTTGTTTAAGAAAAACTATTCATACTTGAAACACAAATTATGAAATTCAAAATTACTTGCTTGAGTACATTACAATAAATAATGAAATTTTCCAATTTTTAAATTTTTCATAAAAATTAGTAAACAAAACTTTTTATTTTCCTTTGCTTTCCCTCATTTCATTTTTTCAAGAAATTTTAAAATCCAATAAGACACTGCAAAGTAAAAAAAAACATACTTATATTAGGTTAAATGGTAATTATTGTTACATTTATTAGAGAAATTGTGCACACCATTATTTAAATCTAAACATAAACTTAAATAAACTAATAATAAAACATTCACCTTGGTGCAGAATGGGTGTGGTCAGGTGTTTCTGCCAAACTGTCAAAATATGAATCATGCGAAACTGAGCGATTATGTCCACATGTCTTTCCACCTACAGTCCCATGAAGAGATGTCAAAGGGTCTTCATAAATGCAGGCATCCAACTCCATTGTTGTTGAATCTCGAGATGAGTTAGCTCCAGAAGCTAGACTTTCTGCACTTTTAACTGGCCGCAATTGGCGCCGCCCTTGTAAAAGATCAGCTTCTGTAACTGCTTTTGCCTGGATTTGGACAGTAACAAAATTCCAGAAAATTTAGTTCAATATAATGGGTGAAATAATACTATTTTAAATTATTCACAGGAAGAGAAAGACAATATGCAAACTTAGTCTACAATTTAAACATTTTAAAAGGAGATACTATTACACAACCAGAGTTACCAAAGAGATTAAATTAAAATATAAAAATTGAGGACATTATTACTGTACTATTGACAATGTATCCTGTGGAAATAAAAACATTTACAAATATCAACAGATTGTATGAAAGAAAAGCTGTCAAATAAATCTTAATTAATGGTGCAAGGACAGCCATATATGAATAGCATGTTATTACGTCTATTTGTCCCTGCACCACTGCATAAAATCAAAATATCAACTTCCATTTCTTCAAAAAGAATTTTATGAAAAATGTTTTTATTTAAAAGCAATTACATAAAATTTGTATGTGTCCTTATGCATGTGCCCCTTAATGCCTATGCCACCTCACTCACACATACACATGCAAACACACGCACGCACACACAAAACTATTCTGCTCAATCGCTCCCTCCCTGAGTCCACTACACTCAGCAATACCCTCACTGCCATTCAAACTGTTGCCCCACAGAGACATAACAATAGAACGAGGCTTGGCAACAGCAATCATTTTTTTTTACAAATAACTGAATATAGTTCCTTGGCATATTAGTGTATACACACAGCAGTGTGGTCCTACATTATTCAGAGACATATATAACACTATAATGTTAATGATTATCCTATATATGTTGCAACTGCTGTTCCACATGCCTTTCCAGCTGGCTCTATACATGTTCTATGGGTACAAGTATGAAGACCGGGTTAGCAAAGGAAGAATGTCAGCAGCAAGAAGGCAGTCCTCAGGAAATCTGTGCGGTACGTGGGCCAACATAAAAAAACTAACAAAATAAGTGCATTTGAGTATAAGTTCAAGTCCAGCATTAAATTAATACTTATTTGTCCAATTTTATACTTTATTCCAGGTTGAAGGAAATATAACAAACCTTTTGCTCCAGCTGTTCTTCATTCTATCCCCATTTCATTCCAGACCAATATTTTAAATCTTATGAATTAAATACCAATTCAAGTTCAATGCGAGTTTTATTTATTTTATTGTTTTTATATTATCAATTTAGACATAGAGAACATTTTTTTTTTCAATAACAAACAAAGATGCATCAGTAAATTACTCTTTACAACTACATCTGTAAAACTCAAATTTGTGGTGTGTGTGATACTGAACACTGTTAATAATTAGTTAATTATGTACTTATCTACTGATCCTGACTATTTTATATTAAAATATATTATTGGCCCAAAAAGCAAGATCCATTGTCAAGAAGATAATTTAAATTTATACCTATATATTTATGAATTCAGATAATAAAGTACAATAATTTAAAACAGTCACTTCATTAATATGAGGCATGACGAGTACATGGGATAAGCATTATGCTGTATTCACACCCTGAGAGGATTATCCTCGGGGCTGTCCCGACGTATAAGGGCACACGGAGAAAAATTGAAGTCGAGAGAAACAGGGTAAGTCCCTAGAAATAGCTGATGCAGCCCTCGGCGAAGGAATCAGGGGGTGCCCCCGACGAGAATTAGTGCAGACATAGCTCCCAGAAATCCCGAGACGTCATGCCGCACCCTCCCTCCACCTTAGAGCGCACAAGCAGCTGACGAGATGCAAAATCCTACACAAAAAACACACTAGGTACACAGGGGATTTCCCGATTTCTCTCTCTAGAAACTGCTGACAGCTAACTTGAATATAGCGGGAGACGGGTTAAATTCACGAGGCAGCCAAGGCAGAGGATCAGTTGTTCACAGTCAGTTGTTCAGCCGTGACGGGAAGGAGTTGTTCGGCAGCCGCGATGCGAGACAGAGAAGGCAGTTAGTGCAAGAGGCAGTCGTATCACCAAGGCCGGGTTCGGATCCCGGCCGAGTCAATTATCGCCAGCCGAGACGAGTTAGGTGTTCCGCCGAAACGGGAGGCGAAGCAGACACGGGAGTAATCAGTCAAATTCCCGAGGCAAACCCAGTAAAAGTGCCGAAAACTTATGAGTTCATTTCCGAAAACGTAGTGGCAGTTTCCGAGGTGGGGAAGTCAGAAATGTGAGCCGCAGACAAGGAGACGCGCTCTCCTAAGAGTAACGCCAGCCGAGGTAGCAGAGAAAGCACAAGTCCCGAGAACCAATCCCGGACTTCCGAGAGAGTCAGTCAAAGCCGCAGGAAGAAGCCAGCTGAGTACAGCACGCCAACGAGAGCCAGTTCGAGGGCCTTAAATAGGGCCACCCGACTCACCAGGGCCCGGGCAACCAACGAAGACAACTCACCAAAAGCCGCAGTCGCAGATAAGTAGAGAAACATCTCCCTTCAATAACCTTCCCCGACGCATAGTATTCAGCCAACCAGCCCTTCAGGCCTACGACTTGTAGAGGGGGGCTCAGTCTCGCCAGTGTGTGTAAATNCCCGAGAACCAATCCCGGACTTCCGAGAGAGTCAGTCAAAGCCGCAGGAAGAAGCCAGCTGAGTACAGCACGCCAAAGAGAGCCAGTTCGAGGGCCTTAAATAGGGCCACCAGACTCACCAGGGCCCGGGCAACCAACGAAGACAACTCACCAAAAGCCGCAGTCGCAGATAAGTAGAGAAACATCTCCCTTCAATAACCTTCCCCGACACATAGTATTCAGCCAACCAGCCCTTCAGGCCTACGACTTGTAGAGGGGGGCTCAGTCTCGCCAGTGTGTGTAAATACCTGTGTTACCTTCAGACAAATAAAATACTGGTGTGTTAAATAACGGAGAATACAAGTATTTGTTTACACCTGATGCAACCACCACAGATGCCCTTAGTCTGCACCAAAGTTATTTAAGTATGTAACCTACTAGCCACCACCCTGTATAACTCAGGTGGCCTAGTAGCATCAAATAATTATGGTTTCTATAGTGGTTCCGAATATTATATGCAAATGAAATTAAAATACTGGAAGTTTTTGCCAAAACACAATGCATTAGCCATATGAATTTATGAAATAAATTTAAAATATTTAAAATGCAGTTTGGAATGGTAGCTCATGGCCAAATTTATATGTAATCTACATTTTCCAAAGCCATTTATTCTTTCATAAGTTAGCTAAATACTTACTGGTGAAAAAGAATTTGTGTTAAAATTATAATATTGTTTATATAATGAATTTTGCTTGCCATTAGTGTTGGAATTTTTCCTTTAAGTAGTAGTTGAAGTTCTATAAACTAGTTATTCAGGGGTTGCTTTATAGTGTTAACAAACTTGCTTGGCAGGATTATTGACCTGGAAGCCTGCTGATGGTCACAGCTGTCCAGACAATGTCTCCACGGCAGACACTCACACTGGCCATTCAGAAGAGTGATGGTACCTGTGCACTTCATGGAGTGCTGCTTGCCCTCTTTTATTTACCTCTTCATGTTTGTTTACCAAATTGATGTCACTACAAAAGTCTTTAAATCGAACTAAATTTTAAGGCTTACAATATCATAGAGATTACAATTGTGGCACTGACATTAGGCATGTAACATCATGTTTACGTGTAATTAATACATGAGAAATATTTCATTCTCTACAAAATTATAATTAATTATTGAAAATGAACACAACACAATGTGTTTGTAATAGTGCATAATTAAATTAAAACTATTCATAGAAAATGTACCTTTTAAGTGGTTCATTATTGCAGGAATGGGCATCAACACATCATTAGTCCGGAAGAATGATGACAACTCAAAAAACCCTGATTTTGAGTTATGCATGAAAGGACATTCCCAATCATCCCTACTTTTTGCAAGAAGAACGTCACAACTGTACATCCAGTAACCACTCACTAGATGGCAGTAGTGTCACCCCTCTTGCGAGCGGATCTATTTTAAGTGTGGCAAGAAGAGCATCACATTTCACATTTCAGTATGAGTCGCAATGTTCACACAGTAAGGCTGTGCTGTTAAGAAGAATGACAATGACCTACATCAAAAAGTGACTGTTGATTGTGATTTGTTCAGGAAAAGTGGAACTTTATGATTTGTGTCAGTATTTGTGGAAGGTGAGTAAAAATTTCACTTGGTTCTAATCAAACATAGTGTTATTTAGAGATGTGTAAATTCTTGTGATATTATTTCTTAACAGTTGGGTATATATTAAGACTTGTGCCACTATTCCTGAAAAAGTTAAATTATTTTTCTCTTGGAATCATTGGTTTTTGAATGGTTTTATAACCATTATATTATTTATACATTTCAAGGAACATGTAGAACTTTAATGGAAGAGCAAATTTATATTTGCAGGATTATTTGTAGAGTGGTGTACACCATTTCTTTCTGGTTCGAATCTCTCTCTTTTATACATATTATAAAACTCAACATCTCTCTGTTCGTCTGTTAGTGCGCTTATCACTGAAGAACCACATATCAGATTTACGTGTTTTTTTTTTAATTCATACCTATGTTGTCTGGCCAGGTTTTAGTATATATTTTGTTACGTAAAGTAACATAAGAAATAAGCAGTGACAATAATNACCTATGTTGTCTGGCCAGGTTTTAGTATATATTTTGTTACGTAAAGTAACATAAGAAATAAGCAGTGACAATAATAGTGAATCAAGTCGGAAAAAAGTATGCCGCCTGCGCGCGCTCTGGCAATACGCTGTCTAAACCGCTAAAGATGGAACAATATCATGTAGTAAAGAATTGTGTAGAATAAAAGACCTTAAAAAAAAAAAAAAACTCCACGATACTAATAAGCGTTTTTTCCATTTAATTCACTGAGACGTTGAGTTTTACAATATNACCTATGTTGTCTGGCCAGGTTTTAGTATATATTTTGTTACGTAAAGTAACATAAGAAATAAGCAGTGACAATAATTGTGAATCAAGTCGGAAAAAAGTATGCCGCCTGCGCGCGCTCTGGCAATACGCTGTCTAAACCGCTAAAGATGGAACAATATCATGTAGTAAAGAATTGTGTAGAATAAAAGACCTTAAAAAAAAAAAAACTCCACGATACTAATAAGCGTTTTTTCCATTTAATTCACTGAGACGTTGAGTTTTACAATATGTATAGAGTATAGAAGATTAACACTATGTAAAATTCAACTTTATTTAAAAAAAAAACCTAACAACAATTTGGTAGTCCATGCAAGCGGAGCTGCGGGCACAGCTAGTATTTTATAAATGTGAATTATCACAGTTTGTGTGTTGTGATAAAGCTCATTATTACGAACAAAAACCAACTGTAACCCTGCATGTTTAACATTGCTAATTGAATAATATGGCAAGAATAAATGTAATGTTTATAGGATCACTGTTATGAAAGTTAATAGCTTTCCTTAATAATTAATTTGAAAACCTTTATTATAATTACAATGAAGAAGATTTATAACATAACTGTGGTTTTATAACCATATTAGGTTTAAGATGGTGAATTAAATTTTATAGTATTATTAGTTTTCACATTTACACCACAACAGACACCAGAGTTTTTTTGGTTATTGTTAAGACAGAAAAATTGAGACTGAATTTACTACAAATTAATAGACAAATTAGAACAGCAGCCAAAATGGTATTTGTTCTTATTCCAACAGTGAATTACACAGAGTGGATTTTCCAACATTTTTAAAGGCATAATAGCATTATGCATTAAAATAATGACCTTATACTGAAAGAATCCTTAATTATCTTGTGAATTGTTCCATTTCTTTAAAAACTGTACTCCAAAATTCAATCTCGCTCCCCCTTGCCAGTCCATGACATAGATTGAACCAAAAATGTGACCCAAGTGAATAAGAGCACATAGGATTATTTTTTTCTATCTCGAATAAGGTCAGATTCTTGTAACTAACAGAGAACCACCAATCAAGATAGTGTGTAAAAGCTTTGTATATTTGTTAATTATTGCAATGGAGCACAGGATTGACCTGATGTGTTACCAAAAGTAGCATACTGTAGATCCTCTGTGATTTGAGCTGAGCATTAAATCTGAATGTTTATTTCAGATAGCAATGTCTAGTTAAAGTTGCAGTACTTTGCTACTCATACTCTGCAAATAGTTTGATGGTCAGCTAGAAGATGAAAGAGGAATCTCAAGTTGAACTCCAAAATGGGAAATCGTTAGCCACAAAGAAGACGGTTTATACTTTGATGGTAGGTATTCCAGCCACCATTTTAATTGTGTATTCAGCCACTATATTCAGGTAATTAAATCCTACATTCAAATATGTCTACTGTTTGAGACGAGAATACGAAGTTGAATGATATACATCCTGAAGCTACCGATGAAGCAAAAACTACAAATTTAAGTAATGATAGTTTTATAATGCCTCCAACTTTATACTGACCCTTATTATGACAAATAAAATAATCTTGTATGCATGCAATTTGTTTACAGACATTGTGGGAAGACACAGTGTATGTAGCTCTCCAGCAAATTATTCTGGNAAGTAATGATAGTTTTATAATGCCTCCAACTTTATACTGACCCTTATTATGACAAATAAAATAATCTTGTATGCATGTAATTTGTTTACAGACATTGTGGGAAGACACAGTGTATGTAGCTCTCCAGCAAATTATTCTGGCGGTAATGAACTTTGCAATAGTGAATCTGGATCTGACTTGTCAAGTTATGACAGTGTGGCTCACCAAGACAATAACACCTTCGATCCTTCAGACTCAACATTTGACAAAGGATCTGAGGATATAACACCATAAAAGAAGAGATCTGAAAATGTTAAACCCGGCATATCAACACATGATAAGGCTGCATCTAGATGTGTTTTGAGACCCAGCGAAAATAAGCAGAGGTAGAAAATGGTTACGTAATCCAGATTAGTGGCAAAAGAACAAAGCTAAACGAACAAGAAAGGCTGGTGAAAGTTACATATTGTCTTCCAACATCCAAAAGGTTGTTGCAGCTAGAGCACTACAACCGCTGTGCAGTGAAAAGTGCAGATTAAAATGTTACAGTAAGTTTACTGAACATCAGCATAAGCACATGTTTGATGATTACTGGGTCTTAAAGGACTTACAAAGGCAACGCAAATTCCTGTTGATTAGTACGTCAGAGGTAAAACCAAAATATCAATATCTCAAAGTGAACAGTAATCGACATCCTAATAATATGTTTTATTTTGATGTTGAGGGCAAGGAAACTTGCGTTTGAACAGCGTGCGCCACCTAAGTTGGTGGGTGACGAGCAGGTAATGTCGAAGGGAGGACCGGCTACCTCCCCTCATGCGACCGGAGGTGTATTACCCGTGCGAAACGTATAGCGCCTGAATGAAAAGTGTGCAATGCGGAAGTGGCATGCGACTATTAAAGTTGTGTTTCCACATCATAGTAACGTGAGTGTGATATGCCACCTGTGCAATCAAAGCTCATGGGAAAAGGCTGTGTACTGCACAGCTAAGCATGGGATGTTTTTTTATAACGTTTTGTGTTTAATGGAAAAGGACAGGGCTGATGTGCAATCGATACCTCTTCCAAAGGCCCAACTGCAAACAGATGTTGCAACTGGGGTAGACAAACGTACTGTGCAGCGAATCCAGTGGGGAGGAAATGATCTGTCTGAAAAAGGAACATCTTTCACAATGCCAAACAAAAATGAAAACGTGATAGGCCTGTGACCAGCTTGGAGACTGTAACGTAGGCATACTGCGAAGAACAGTGTACAAACTGTATGCTAGTAAAATATGTTATTGTGTTATATAATTTGTACATTCATAAACATAAACAACATACATCGTACTTTTCTGACTATTGTGGTTCTGTGTGTGCACTACTTTCTAATGCGTTCTGCATGGTATATACGAATGCATGCCCGCATCCTATAATGTGCCGTTTGAGGCAGCTGATATTTCATGTACGTGCCGTTGTAATTACATATAATATTACTACTGTTTCCTATTCACATGCCTATTGTACTTGGGGCCGATGTTTTCATTTCAGGTTATACTAGGTGTTTGTGCCATGGCCTGCTGCTCGACTTCCTAGAATTTCCCCCTCTTCTCTGCAGCTGCCACCCGCCACCTTACGTGGCGCACGCTGTAAGCATTTTTTCAAGTCAACCCTCTTCATTAATGACAGGCTAATAAGAAATGTTCTGCAGAAGAAAAACTTTCCCACAGGCAACAATATTTCCTTGGATAAGAGAGGAAAACACGGACATCACCATAAAGTGGATGAGAACATCAAGCAAAGTGTCAAGAGATCACTTCAGGAGCATCCCTTGCATACCAAGCCATTATTGCATGCCGTGACAAACAAGAAGTACATAGAAACAAGTAAAACAATTGCCGATCTGCATAAGAACTATGAACAACTGTGCATGTATTACTGAATATTTCACGAAGAGTTAACTTATCATTCTTTGTTCCTAAGAAGGATCAATGTGAACAGTGCCTTGCTTATTCAAACGCTAAAGAAGAGGAAAAAGCTAAATTACAGCATAATTATTAAACTTACCTGAAAGAAACCAAGATATCCCAAGAAGAAAGGGCGAATGATAAATCCAAACCAACGCGGTGGTAGCTGTGTTCGATATTCAAACAGTGCTATCCTGCCCAAGTGGATACCTCTTCATTTTATTAATGTGTCAAAGTTGAGTGTTTTCAATTTTACTGTATATAATTTGAAAACTAACCAACTTGAATGCTATGAATGGCATGAGGGAGAAGCTCAAAGAGTCAATGAAACTGGTTGCCTTGTTCTACTATATCCCAAAAGTACGAAATCTGATGCTTCGCACTAAATAAATTTAATTTTCTATTCTGATAACTGTGCTGGTCAGAAAAATAACAGTTTTATGATAGCTGTGTACATGTACGCAATGAAGTAGTATGCATGGATACAAAGTATAACTCATAAGTTTCTCATCACTGGCCATAGTCAAAATGAAGGGGATGGTGCTCACTCAGAGACAAAGAGACACATCATTCAAGCCCTGAATTCAGGGCCGATTTATGTTCCTCAACAGTATGTGTTTTTTATACGATGTGCAAAGAAAACCAAGAATCCCTATAGAGTGCATGAAATCTGCAATGAAGACATAAACAATCTGAAAGCTTTATCAGCTGATCTTGGCCTTCAGATAACAAAAAATACTGATGGACAGCAATTCAAGATCCCGGAAGTGAATGTTTTTCAAAGTGGAGAAGCAGCACCTTGGAAAACTATTCAACAAGACTTCCTACTTAAAGGGTAAATTCCAAGAAATTGATGTCTGGCAGTCTATAAGGGCAAATAAAAGTAGCAGGCTGTCAAACATCAAGAATGCAAAAAAAAAAAAAGTATGAACATCCGACAAGAAAAAGCATGGTCTATTGTCTCTGTTTAGAAAGAATTGTATTTCAAATTATTATGCAACATTTTATAGTAATTTATAATTCAAAGGTTTCTTTTTATGCTGTACAGCAATTTAAAGTTTCGTGATAATTATTTGTCTGCAATCAGGATTTGCAATCTGGAATATTTCAAAGTATATAACACTGTAGATCTTAGTTCCTAGATAAAACTCTGTTTGTGATATAAATTTTCTTTATTTTGCATACATACCTAACACAAAAACTGAAAATTTCTTGAGCAAGATCAGTGACATAAGTCCAAATAAAATTATAAAATTTAATTTCCAGAAATCTTTTTCAGGTGTTTTGGAAAACTCCAACTGAGAAGGAAGAATGAGACATGAACTTCACAACAGTTGCTGTTGAGGACCATACAGTTTCAAAATACAGAGAAGAAATGTCTTACAAAAATTACATTTTCAATCATTTCTCCTGAAAAATTTAGTTTTTTGAGTTGTATCACTGTTATTCAGTACTAACAACATATTTATTATTTGTCATGACATGTGTTTCTTAATGTGGTTATTGGTTGATAGAAGTGGAGAGACATATGTAATACATAGGTTGGCAGTTGAAATTATTCAAAGTATATACCAGAAAATACACAAAATTTCCCTTTAGTAATAACAACAATAATAATAAAAGAACAAAATAATGAACATTTACCCAGAAAATTATGCTAGGCTTACACAAATCTTAAATAACTGAATGTGTTTAATTTTTTACAGCAGAAACATGTTCTGCCATTGCTATAGAAAATAAACTGGTACAAGGAATACAATTATGTATATGGGTGATTATACAAAAGTTGGGTAACTTTTGACCTAATTTTGATTAGTATGGTTTTTAAGAGTAATTTAACTGATTTTGGTATGAAGAGATGGGTAATCTAATCAATATACTGTTCTAGACGGGGCCAGTCACTTTTTTAATTATTTAGTGAGTTATTTGAATTTTTCTGAATTTGACTGCCAGAGGACTGATGAGGGTGACATGGTACTGATTAAATACACCATTTCATTGGAAAATATAAGATTTATTGTTACTTTAAACATGTTTGAGACCAAATATCTTAGAACATTGTAATTGCACACAGTTCAACATTCAAATCACAGTTTCTATTAACATTACCTATAATTATGTAATACTGTAAGTACCTAGTAACTCAGTCTTCTAAACAGTCTTTTAACATTTATAATA
>NQII01000201.1:652772-690261 GCA_002778355.1 Clitarchus hookeri | reverse complement strand
TCACCCATTTCTTCAATTCTCGTTTTTGGCGTTTTTTCAACAGATTTTATGACTTTCTTTAATTGTTTTTTAACTCGTTTATATTTTTGATGCTGAGTGTTTAATTAAAATTTAATTTTCAAAATAACGGCATCCTTTTTCTTTAATTGCTTGTTTCTGTGCTTTCTCTGTCTTTGACTTCTNAATTTTCAAAATAACGGCATCCTTTTTCTTTAATTGCTTGTTTCTGTGCTTTCTCTGTCTTTGACTTCTCCTTTTAACTTCTTCCTGTCTTTGGTCTTCGCAAATGTTTAGTCTATTTGTTCTGGAACAATTGGCGGTCCTTCATCGTCAGTGGTTGAAGGTGTATTCTGATGCAAAAAAGTTCTTGTGTTCCGGTTCAATACTTGTTTTTTTCTATAATTTAACGAATATTGTTTCCACTTTTTTCTATTTATACGTAGCTCCCAAGGCATCATGCATTTAACAGTTTTTCTTTGCCCTTTCTCCTTCTTTTTTAAATACTGCAACCTTTTTTTTTTTATTGTACTCGGCTAATTTAATTGGATTACCTTTAATCCTTACTAAACAAGCCTTTTCATTGTCCCTTTTCTTTTTCAATATTTCTTCCCTGGACATTTTTTTCTCTTTTTTTGCAGGCGGCATNTGTCTTTGGTCTTCGCAAATGTTTAGTCTATTTTCTTCCGGAACAATTGGCGGTCCTTCATCGTCAGTGGTTGAAGATGTATTCTGATGCAAAAAAGTTCTTGTGTTCCGGTTCAATACTTGTTTTTTTCTATAATTTGACGAATATTGTTTCCACTTTTTTCTATTTATACGTAGCTCCCAAGGCGTCATGCATTTAACAGTTTTTCTTTGCCCTTTCTCCTTCTTTTTTAAATACTGCAACCTTTTTTTTTTATTGTACTCGGCTAATTTAATTGGATTACCTTTAATCCTTACTAAACGAGCCTTTTCATTGTCCCTTTTCTTTTTCAATATTTCTTCCCTGGACATTTTTTTCTCTTTTTTTGCAGGCGGCATGATGTTTTAGCTTGTAATAAGTAAAACAAACTTCAATGCACAATAATATTTCTAATAAAAAGGCTCTGAACTAAATACCCGTCAGTACTCTGGCAACACGTCAGTCCGCTGACTGCAATGCCAGACATGGGACTGACGACAAAGTACTGATGAATCAGATATAAATTTGAGGTTATAATTGAAACTATTGTTTCCTACAGTATTTTCAATAACTAATAGGTAACAATTTTACTAATCACACTTAACCATGTTTAAAGCAAAATAAAACATTAACATGGTAGAAAATAACGACTTACCACAGTACTGATAATTTGACTGGATCCACACATCCACACGCGATAACTTCGCCACTGGCACTGTCAACGTAATGGCTGCCGAGCAAATGGCGCGTTTTGCACCTAACTTTACTACCATCATTCAAAACTGAAAGATTGCTAACTTTGAATAAGGGATATATCGCGAGAATTTCAAATTTTAAAATCACACAACGAACTGACTGATGAATCGTATGACAAAGTTTTTGTATTTTTTTTTTAATGTTCAATTGCAGTTACTATGATAAAATTTGTGATATACATTCGTAAATATATTAAAGATTGTAGTGAAATAAAATGATTACTGTAAATATAATTGTATTTTTGTCTGCATCCACTTGACTAAGTGGTTTTGGCATTATGACACGCCAATGGACTGACATTTTGAGGATTTATTGTGTTGTTTTATTAACTTATTTTTGGAGTAATTCTTTTAAATTGGGTGACCAAATAGATAGGGTTTGGTTTTATTATAATACCATGAGACATAAACAAAATGTAATAAAATGCCTCAACTATTGATTGATGACTTCGAGTTACCCAATTTTTGTAGAATCACCCATATATTAATTTATAAAATTATAGAAGCTGACAATTTTATTTGTTTCTCTACATCATATAAAATAAAATAATGTGCCTGTTGATAGTAAAAACTGCAGCCATGTTTCTCCCTTGCCAAGATGAAATTGATTTTGCTGATCTTGAAGACAGCTTTTGACAATAAATTTGCTTTCAAGTATTCCCAATCATTTTATATTAAGAATAAAGGCACCACCTTTAACTTAAAATAACAAACATCTTAAATATTATGATAATTGTGATTTCACATTCAGAAGCTTCATTTAGAGAAACTTATAATAAAACCCCAGAGGAGAGGAATCTGTTTCTTCGTCAGACAGGTGTGAATTCATGCAACAGTGTCTCTTCCCACCATCCGGAGACATGCAAAAGCATTACTCCTGTTTTCCCCTGCACTATGTCAATGCAACTCGCATTGTAAAAGTCTCTCTGTCTTCCACTGAAACAACTTTGTTTGCAGTTTTCTCATAATTGGGTGGCATGTACAGCTGAAGAATAACAACATATCATCTTTAATGATGAATACACATTTTGTACAGACAAGATCAACAGCCGTACTTGAGTATGGAATAGCACTCAACAGGAAACAAATCTGTACTTCAATGCTGAAAGACACACTGCCAGAATTGGTGGTGTCATGGCAACTATAATTCTGAGTCCTCCATGGGGATGGGGACATTGATGGCATAGTGGAGCATTCAAAGATTATGAGTTTACGTGTACTTCCTTTCATGGTGCAGCTACAACCAGCAGTTTTCTTCCTAGGCCAGCCCATTCTCCGGACTGGTTGCCTATATAAAAAAATACAGAATCAGCTGGATGGCAAATTCAGCCATCAATAGGTCTGCAGCAACTGAAACGATAGTTGCAACAACTATAGGATAATACTGCACATGATACGTTGCTATGACACAATTACCATATAATGGATTGAATCGCAGCATATATCCACACTAGGTTTGGTGTAACAATTTACTACGTAATCTTAAAGTGTACAATTTTGGTTGATAAGAAGTTATAATTTGTCTTGATGTAACTGGTTTTCATCATAGTTTTCAGTGTCTAATTCCAAGTTTAATTCCACTTTGACATTTCCTTCTAGAAGCTGCATTTTTGTGCCAGTAAGTATATATTTGGGAAATGGTGAGCAACACTGCCTGCCAGGGATGTATGCAACAGCAGAGTTGAAGCCTCTCTGAAGGAAGTCAAAATATAAATAAATATAAATCAATTTTGATAAATTAATTGAAAACTTAAGTTTTTCTTAAGTGTGCAATTTAAAGTAATATATATTTTTTTTATTGGGAAAAGGTGTTTTTCTTATTGTGCGAAGGGCTCACTTAAAAAATTGAGATTCTGCTGCCTCCGCCTTCCAAAAAAATTAATTCTCCAAATAGCATAACATGCTATTAATTGGTGAGTTCAGTGATATGATTAATTTGAAAATATGATGAGTATTTTGAGATATAAGGGGGTGTTCATAGGTGTATGCATTTGACTATAGCCGTGGTGGGGTACGTAGCATCATCCGCTGGGATATGTCCAGTGAAGAGTTCCTAAACATACCTCGCTTCACACATTGAGCGAAAAAAATGAAGGCATAAATGTTCCTCTAAATTGCAAAACACAATGTACTGCAATGTTTCAATGCCTTTGTTGCACTGGTGTGGATGGTGAAACAGACACAATTGCTTGGTGAATTAATTGTAATCAAGCTATGAACATCAAATTAAACACACATTTTATTTGTCTGTAACATCAACAACACTATCAAACAACCTTCTGCATGCATTTGATAACTATGTTATTGTTACCACTAGCACTTGTGTCACCTGTGCAGGAACACTCCGCTGGACATCCTAGTGGATGATACAACCTACCCCGCCACAGCTAGTCAAATACGACTGTGAACAACCCCTTATATATCAAAAAGTGGTCATCAAATTTTCAAAATCAATCATGTGACTGAACTCACAGCTTAACACCATGTAACACTATTGGGAGAACTGAGTATACTCCCATTTTAATAACCAAAGTTGATATTGATATCTCAGTACTTAATTTCATCTNGTTTAACACCATGTTAAACTATTGGGAGAACTGAGTATACTCCCATTTTAATAACCAAAGTGGATATTGATATCTCAGTACTTAATTTCATCTCAGAACAGACGGTGTCTTATAAGCTCGTAGTACCATTCATGAATTCAAAATCAAAATTTCAATAACTGCAATGGTTCGGAAGATATTTGGAGTGAAAATCTTAGTTGAATAACGCTGTATAGTAACTCCTCATTTCATAGTCTATATTTCAACAATTAAATTTTCTTTGCCTGGACAAAAAATAAGTCTTAAAAAAATCACACGCAGATATATTTCACTTCTGCAGCTAACACANAATTTTCTTTGCCTGGACAAAAAATAAGTCTTAAAAAAATCACACGCAGATATATTTCACTTCTGCAGCTAACACATTTAAATAAAGCTGTTATGTACCACATATATGTGCTTAAAGAAAACATTTTACTTATGTGGAAATTTTTTTTATGCTGGCATGGTTCCTCCTGCTTAGTCTTTGTGTTTTTCATTTAAACTCCATAGCAATTACTGCATAGATGCAATTATTTACCTGGATTAAAATACAATTTATCACGCACATGTGTCGAGGTAACCAATCCTGGTAACATATGTAAAGGAACTTATCCTATTTCACTTCATTGGCTATAGCTTTATCCNATCCTGGTAACATATGTAAAGGAACTTATCCTATTTCACTTCATTGGCTATAGCTTTATCCACTGTTTTTACATTTTATAGAGCAGTCACTGGAACATGGTTTATCAAATTGAAGACTTGCAAACATGTTTCTAGTGTTTTCTACAAAGTTTAGTGATATTATATTTGCATGCATTCAGGTTTTTTTTTTTTTTAGAATTGCTAGATCTTTTTGTATATGTTGATTTTTTATATGCAAGAGCAATATCCTCTGCAGATCAACACAAACAAAGCTTTTAAAATTAAATGCCATTGACTTGATGTGTTATTTAAACTAAAGGGGAGCAAAATCTGTGTTTGAGGTACCCCTCAAATTACAGTCTCTGATTGAAAATATTGTCATTAATAGTTAGTACAAAATTCTAAATGAATGTACAGTTAAAACAATGTTGACTACACATTTCTGATAATATAATAATTATGTAAGGCCTACTTATTTATAAAGTATTTTATTCAGAACAACATTAAATGCTATTCCAAGATTGATAATCAATTCAACAACAATCATTCCTTCACGTATGGCCCCTTAACTGGAATAATTACATCTGTATGAGCCTATTTGATACAAGATTTTTCGTAATATATACTGTTGTTTAAACAGAATGCTACTGTTTTCTGGAGAAAAAGAAAAGTATATGTGTGTTATACTAAGTGTTGCGATGCTAGTGCCGCTGCATCGTTCATCTTTGGAATTTCTCCTCTGCAATAAAGCCTTCTCCTTAGCTGGCTCGGCTCCCCTCTTGTTTCCTCCCCTCATTTCCCTCCCTTGATTACCCCTCCTTGTGTGTCATTTTTTTGTATGGTGTGAAGTTAATATAAGTAATTACTTGTCTTATGCTGCCCTTATTCTACACCTATCCTACGTGAGAACTTCGTAGAGTCGACACATGCTANAAGTAATTACTTGTCTTATGCTGCCCTTATTCTACACCTATCCTACGTGAGAACTTCGTAGAGTCGACACATGCTAGAGTTGTGTCAAATTGCAATATTACTTAAATTGTCAATTTAGTCGTCCTTGGGATGTGTGTGCTATGAGCAGTATTTTAACTTGTATCGTTGTGTAAGCAGCCAAAATGTGGAGCTATTTGAAACTGTGTCATGGTTATAGCATTTTCTTCTTTAGGTCTGTTTAGTATTTNAAGTAATTACTTGTCTTATGCTGCCCTTATTCTACACCTATCCTACGTGAGAACTTCGTAGAGTCGACACATGCTACAGTTGTGTCAAATTGCAATATTACTTAAATTGTCAATTTAGTCGTCCTTGGGATGTGTGTGCTATGAGCAGTATTTTAACTTGTATCGTTGTGTTNGTGTAACAGTGACCTGTGTTTACCAAATAAACGTAAGTGTGCGTAAATTAAACCCGAGTACGACTTTGTGTTGACCCCGCATGCAGCCTGTAAGTCATAGGTGAGAGAAGTGTCGAGTCAATTGTGTGGCATAGTTTTGTTTTTTTTGGGCATGCAGTAAGTTAGTCTTTTTCTAAATTGTAGTTTTGGTCGCCAGCCTAAATTGTGGTTTTGGTTAAACCAATTTCTAACTTTGCTGTGTGTTCCAGGTGATTTAACGTGTAATGTATAGTATTTGTCTGCTACCCATTTATATTCATTTAAAGTTAAATTGCTTTTGCTGTACTTCAACGACTCGTGCATTGGACGTAACTCAATATTTTAAATGTCACCGTCCTTTATTTTTTATTTGATGGAGCTTTGATTGGGTCTACTGACTGCCTCCACCGATGTAACCATTTCATGTAAAATTTTTAATGCAACTTAAAAAATTTTTTTTTTTTACATAAAGGAGGATTTACTGGGCTTCTAAGGCTGCCCTCCTTTAGTTTAATGGCTCCTTTAAAAATCATTAATTATTATAATCAATAATTTGTATTTTGAATGTTTTTAAAATATTGCTTGTTATTGTAATTAACTTGACTGAACATTTTGAGTAACATTAACCTTGTAGGAGCAATTCACTTTATACTTTCATTTTTGTGAATTTTTGGTTTTACGAATTTTAACTTATTGTATACTTTGTGGATCTTTAAAACTTTTGGTAATGATCAATTCATTCATGAATCAAATGGTGCTGCATATTCTTGTAAACTTTGATCAAAATATACATAATTGAAACTTGTATTGTCAGTTATTTGTGCTGTGGCACAGTAAAATAGTTTCAATACTCTTAAAAGTTTGAAAAGGGGTCACATTTTCCTGGAATTTCAAAGTAACTTTCTTTATATATTCCAATAATTCTGGCCATTCTCTTAATATTAGAAAAAAAAAATTTGTGGCATGCTCAAATTGTGTTCACAGATATTAGTTATTAATATACAGCTTACATCATGCATAGTTCTATTTTCCTTTGAAGACAGCTTAGAAATTTTGTTTAAAATTTAAATTTAACAAACTGCAGAAAAAACATTTCTTACAGCATTGTTAACAAATAAAATAAAAATTATTATGTTCAGAATATTTTTGGCTAAGCTATTATGAGCATTGATAAAAATATAATTTAGGAAACTTGTGTAATGTGATATGAAGGTTTTTTNAAACTGCAGAAAAAACATTTCTTACAGCATTGTTAACAAATAAAATAAAAATTATTATGTTCAGAATATTTTTGGCTAAGCTATTATGAGCATTGATAAAAATATAATTTAGGAAACTTGTGTAATGTGATATGAAGGTTTTTTCTTTCAAAATTTGATTTGATCTATTTCAGTACCAAAGTGACAGGCCTAATTTGATTTATTATTTATTTCATCCTTCACTCATAATGTTAGTGTTGTTATATTTATGTGACCATANGACAGGCCTAATTTGATTTATTATTTATTTCATCCTTCACTCATAATGTTAGTGTTGTTATATTTATGTGACCATATAGCTCTTATATTTTCTCTAAATTCTTTCTTATGAATTACATTCACAGATTTTGTTTTCCAATTATTTTCCTACCACTTTCCTTGTATCAGCTACTACCTTATTTTCCTTGGGAAGATAAGGTTTATTACACTGGGAAAATGTTTGTACATTAATAACTTTTTAACCACCAAACAGATTGTAATAAAATATGTTAAGGATATAATGCCAGTACGAGTCACAGTGCAACGTTTCCTAAAAACACACATTCTGCATTTATCTAAGTAATATGGTCTCATATTATGACGTTAGCTGATAATTTGAGGGCTTTCAGCCCACTACTCTCAAGATATCACCCCAGATCACAGAAACCTGATAATGCCCAGAATTCCTAATGAACATATCACTCTCTCCACTTTCAGCCAAATAAATTTTCCAATGGAGACCACACCTGATCAATGTGATTACCCTCAGATCACAATCATCAGACTCAGAATTGGCCATCATTCAGTAAAATGTGATTTTCACCTATCAGCAATAATTATATTATTCCTTGTACCATTTTTCATTAACACAAGCCCAAGAATGTTGGTAGTCCTTCAAGCTAAAAAGTAAGTGTCTCAACCATGTCAAACATTGATGATGTAACTGCAGCTGACAGTGGTCGCCAGTGGGTCCTTATCACCAAATCAAACCATCAATCTAAGCTATCACCTTGCTAACAAAGAAAAACCAGGATAAATCCTAAAGCACAAATTACCACAATTTTACTGATATTTATAACACTATAGGCAATATCTCTCCCTTCATCACCACCCAGGAGTGCCAACTTATAAAACATAATTGTAAATATATAGGCTTGATGCAGGTCACTGTCGAATAGAGATAGTTACTATTGATTGCTCGACTTTATTCATGTTGAACTTCCACAAGGTGCCATTGCAGCAAACTTACACATTGTTATTTTTATGGTTAACAAATAACTAATTGAGTTAGAAATTCTAAAAAAATGTGTTTTGAAATTGCGATGTAAGCTATAAGTACATTACCTTTATTGTAACATGATAATTTTGCTTTATATGTAATTAACAAAAAACATGTTTAATATATTTTCATTAAGTATGTACGTTATCAAATGAAGACCAATAGTTGTACTGTAAAANTAACAAAAAACATGTTTAATATATTTTCATTAAGTATGTACGTTATCAAATGAAGACCAATAGTTGTACTGTAAAATATGTTGCAGCTACCAGAACAGTATGTTTATTTTAATACTTGGTGGTGATATTTTTTGTAACATAATACAGTAATCTAATAGTGTAAATTGTTGGTGTGAATGTGCCTAACATTAGGTTACAAGCCTAAAAGGTGTTCACATTAATTAGTTAAAATTGTATACATGTTTATCATGTAGTTTACAATGCTATTAAGCAAAAATGCAAATTAAAATTGCATGATGTCACGTTTATATACATATTGTGTTGTCAGCAGAGCAAACAACAGGTGCACCACACCTCATACACAATAAAAGTAGTGAAAACAAGTACCAAACATCTATAGCTGTTGAGTTTAAAAAAGTTTCCAATGAACAAAGCCTAAAGCGAGTAAAAAACAGTGATAGTGGGGAAAACTTCAAATGTGGTCTAAGTCAGTCATGGGCCCAAGGCATGCCCAGCATATGGGAAGAAATGTGTGAAGTGCGGCATCTTAAATCACTTTGCAAGGTCATGTAGGGTATGAAAGGTACAAGTAGTGGAACATGTTGAATCAGATAGTCCACATGAAAGTCTCTATTGTGAGAGTGTCAGTGTAGCATTGCATGGCGTTAAAGTTACAGACAAGGTTAATGAAAGCTGCGTGGCGTACCCTGATGAATGGCGAGAAAAAATAACCACTGAAGAGGTAAGCACGACATTAAAACTATATACAGGTGCTCAGGTTAGTGTGTTACTCCTTTGTATTTAAAAAAAAAAGTAAATAACCATTTTTAAATAAAAACCTACAAGTGTTAAGCTAACAATTTTGTTATTACTCCAGTGGGTCATGTTACCTTTCTGTGCAACGCTAAGGGAATTGATGCTTATATTAAATTCATGCTGGTGGACATGGAGATGGTGGGTGCCACTGCTGGGATTGCCTGGCTGCTAGCACTCAACTTGGTTAAGCAAGTCAATTCCGTGGCCAGCGAGAGTGCTAAAGACAACTTTGTGCTGAAGAACAAGGATGCATTCAGTGGTCTGGGCTGCTTTCCTCGAGAAGGTAAGACTGTCCAAAAGTAGGAGCAGAACCAGTGTGTTGGCCCCCCAGAAGGGTACCCCACGCTTTGAAAGCACCACTCAAAGCAGAGCTGGACCGGTTAGAGGAAAAGAAGGTTATTCAAAAAGTTAAGGAGGTTAATGCACTGGCATGGATAAGCAACCTTGTGCTTATTCAGAAATCCTATGGTAAACTCAGAGTGTGTCTTGATGTGATTAAAATTAACATGTTAAATGACAGTATCATATGGTTCCCAAGCTAAGTGACATCAGTAAAAAGTTGGCAGGGAAAAAATTATTCTCTGTTTTTGACTTAAGGGACAGATTCCATCAAATTGAACTACGGGAAGAATCCTCCCTCAAATGTTATTTCTCCAGCCCGTATAGTATCTATCTGTATCTTAGGTTGCTCAAGGAATAGCCAATGCACCAGAACTCTCTCAGCATTTAGCTACGAGCAACTTTGCAGACCTACCTAACACAGTAATATACTTTGATGATTTACTTTGCATGGGGGAAACTGAAGACACACATTATGAAATGGTTTGCCAAGTTGCGGAAACGACACAAGCCAAAAATATAAAATTCAATGGGGATAAACTTTATTACAAAGTGACAGAAGTTAAATATGTTGGCCACGTATTTTCTGCAGAAGGCATGAAAGTAGATCCTGATAGAACAACAACGTTGACAAACCTAAAGTCCCTCCTCCAATAAGAAAGAAATGCAACAGATACTGGTTGTGTTCAATTATGTCCGTAACTTCCTACCCCAAATGGCAACACTTATATTGCCATTGTACGAATTGCTTAAAGAGGGAGTCGATTGGTAGTGGCTACCATCATATCAAAAAGTTTTTGACACACTGAAACTTAAAGTATCATCTGCACCCATACTAACACTGTTTGACCCTGAAAAATAAATCATCCTGCAATGTGATGTGTCTCAACATGGGCTAGGATGTTGTTTGTTACATAAGTCCAGCACAGGAAAAAAGAGCTTACAGATGGTGGCAACAGCCTCGTACTGCCTTACAGAAGGTGAAAAGAATTATTCCCAATTAGAAAAAGAACTACTGGCCATATATTTTGTGACATCAACGTTTCACGATTTCATCTATAGTTTTACAGTAAATGTTCCAACTGATCATAAGCCATTAGAAGCGGTCGTGAAGAAAAGCATAGAGAAAATAGGATCCCCTAGACTTTAACACTTAAGGCTCAAGCTCCTAAAATATACACTAAATGTGTATTATGCACAGGGAAAAGATTTATACTTAGCAGATGCAATGTCACGCATGCCCCTTCCTGAAACTGGGGAAAATCATGAAATTTTGGAAACTGTACACTCTATTAGTGCTCATTTACCAATGAGTGACACAAGGAAAATTATACTTCAGAAGGAAACCAGTCAAGATCAAGATCCCACCCTTTCTGGACAATCTAAAATGTACAGAGAGGGTTGGCCAGCTACCAACAAGCTGACGCAGGAATATCAGGCATATTACAAAGTTCAAGATAATATTCACGTTGAATAAAAGATATTGTTCCTAGGAAGCAAAATTGTAGTACCTACTGCACTGCAGCCATATGTTCTTAACTTAGTACATGAAGGGCATGGAGGAGTTGAAAAAACAAAAGTCAGAGCAAGACAGTTATTTTGTTGGCCTCAAATGTCAACCAACATTGAACAAAATGTTTCCAGGTGCAGGAATTATGAGAAATTTAGGAGGGCTAATCAGAGAGCCACTCATACCTCACGAAGTTCCAAGACTGCCATAACAGAAAGTGGAAACTGATATCCTCGAAGAGGGTGGAAATGCTTTCCTTGTACTGATTTGACTACTATTCCCACTGGCTAGACATAGACCAATAACTGCAAAATCCTCTGCGTGTGTAATAAATGCCATGCAGGACATCATCAATATCCACAGATTCCCTAAGGTCCTCATTGCGGATAACATACCATTCACATCATACGAATACCAACAGTACTACAACAAATATGGAATCACAGTAAGTACATGCAATNGGATAACATACCATTCACATCATACGAATACCAACAGTACTACAACAAATATGGAATCACAGTAAGTACATGCAATTCCCACTACCACAGGAGCAATGCCATGGCAGAAAAGGCTGTGGGCATTAGTAAGAATATCCTACTCAAGAGCAAGTCGGAAGGCACTGAACACAGGGATTTGCTATGAGAGCATAATAATACTCTCGTAACAGAACTTCATACCTCTCCAGCACAAATATAATTTAGCCAATGTATTAGAGCCAGAATGCCCATAACCACAGCAATGATGCAACCTGTTATCCAGGAGAGGGTTTATGG
The DNA here is from genome assembly GCA_002778355.1 of Clitarchus hookeri. Taxonomy (NCBI): domain Eukaryota; kingdom Metazoa; phylum Arthropoda; class Insecta; order Phasmatodea; family Phasmatidae; genus Clitarchus; species Clitarchus hookeri. Next base: position 678,100 of record NQII01000201.1, on the reverse strand, counting down.
TGCCTTAAAAGCTAGGCAAGATATGTTCAAGCATTTCTATGATAAGTCAGCCCAGAAGAAAGAGGCTAAATTTCAGGAAGGTGACAAGGTAGTCACCAAAATGGGAAATGAGAAAGTTTGGGAACCAGGAGTTATAGTGGCAAAACACAATGAGCCAAGGTCCTACTTCGTCAGGAAAAACAGCAAGGGAGAGGTAGTCAGACGCAATACCAGTCATTTACAACCCTCTCATTTCAAAGGAACTGGCCAAACAGACAGTGTACCAGAGCGAGAGGAAACTAAAGTAGGGCAATAAAAATCTAAAGTACCAAGCAGACAGGATAGTGTTGAAAACAACAAGGAAGACTTTAAGGGTTTTGAGGACAGTGTAACTGTTGAAGAAAGTATGCATAATGATACGGAAGACTTTAAAGGGTTTACAGGTTGTGGGACTCGGGCCACAATACCATTTGCAAAAGGTGGTGGAAGCAAAGGATAGTATGTGACCAGACGTGGTCGCAGAGTAAAAGTGAAAGAGTTGTACGAGACATTGTAGGAGGGTAAGATGTACAACGGAAAGGGGAGGTGTTACAGGTGCAGTGGTTGGCACTCATGAGAGACAGTATGTAGAAATATGGCGTCAATGTGTGTAGATCCTCTGTATCATTCATAGCAAGATTTATAAATAAAGATGTAACATATTGTTTAATTTTGTATTGTATAGCAACATTTATAGTGTAACATGGATAAATGTTTCCATTTAATTAAAAATATCCTAAAAAAAATAAAACATTTCTTTCATATTGTGGTTTATTATTATTGTACTTGCTATTCTTTGAAGTCGTGATAATGTATCACTAATTGCACACTTGTGACTTGGTCGCTTTTGGCAAATATCAGAGTCCTTAGTCAATTATATTAATATATAATTGCTTTAAATAATAATTAATATATTTAGCAACAAAAAAGGCCTCTTATTAGAAATTATTCACTAACAAAAGTAGTTTTAAAACGACAGGAAAAAAANATATTTAGCAACAAAAAAGGCCTCTTATTAGAAATTATTCACTAACAAAAGTAGTTTTAAAACGACAGGAAAAAAATTTGTTCTTTGTGTAATGCAGTACCATCGTTATAACTGTTTTCTGATTAAAAAAACAAATGTCTTAGCTTCTTATTACAATTAACATATTTCTGTACACAGCAAATATTTTGTTTATTTCACAGATGTTCAAAGCTGTTAGTAAATTAAGTAAATTTATGGCAAACCTGCAGAACGCCTCGAATGTTTGTAAGGATATATAAGCAAAAAATGATTTCCTGATGCCGCTATTTATGTTATAATATTATTTGTCTATNGGAATGTTTGTAAGGATATATAAGCAAAAAATGATTTCCTGATGCCGCTATTTATGTTATAATATTATTTGTCTATTAGTAAATGTATTTTTTTGAATAGACAACTTCTGTCTTGGCTGAGTAGCAGGTTGGCATATTAATTATGTTATAGATTCCGAACAGTTCCATTTACACCTCTGCTTCAGTGACAACTGCAGGTTCCAACACAATACATTGTGCAAACGAAAGCAGCTTGCTGCAGAGCTCAAGTAAATAAAGGGAAGGTTGGAGGAAGGTCCGTCTATTGATTTGCCCGCTTCTGCACTTCGAGGCCTCGGACACGGACGCGGAAAACAGCTGAATGTAGGTGAGGCGATCCCTTCCACTGCTTGTTCCAAGGCCAGCAGAATCCCTAGCAGCAAGGTAGGGTAAGCAGTACCAAAGAAGGGAGAGGTGTAAAGTCATCACGCGACAATGGGAATGGGGGAGAGCGAGCAACATACACAGAACACTAGAGATGTTTAGTTTCCAAACCTGCCACACTACTTCGAGCAAGAACGCACAAGTTAGTCACACTGCAGTGTAATTCCACACTATCCCTTAGTGGTCATGCTCCTTAGGAGACAGTTTACAGGTGTGACTCAGCATCTGATACTCAATTTATAAGCAAATATTGACACAAAGCCAGTTTCTGTACCAGAATCATATCCACGTTGACTTAATTTCAGTATATTTTTTGCATATGAAAATAAATTCACAGTAGACTCGGTTCTGGTTTATTCTATAATGGTATGATTTTCATGTCAAAAAGAAGGCACCATAAAATCCAGAGTTGACTCAATTCTGGATTGAAATAATTCCAGTAGGTCTTAAAATGCATAGCTATACGAAAATTCTATAGTTGAATAAATTCCTGGTTGACTTAATTCCAGTACAAATTTTGTGTATGAAAGTGGGTTGTTAAAATCAGGAACCGAGTCAAGGACTTTCGTCAAACTCTGGTTGACTTAATTCCAGTACATTTTTTNAGTGGGTTGTTAAAATCAGGAACCGAGTCAAGGACTTTCGTCAAACTCTGGTTGACTTAATTCCAGTACATTTTTTTATGCTAAAAACAGGATAGCTCAATATCTAAAGTTGAATCAATTTCAGGTTGACTCAAAGTTGTATTTTTGTTCCTGAAAAGTGGTTGCTGAAAATATTCAGTTGGGTCAACTCTGGTTGACCTATTTCCANGAAAGTTGTATTTTTGTTCCTGAAAAGTGGTTGCTGAAAATATTCAGTTGGGTCAACTCTGGTTGACCTATTTCCAATGTGATTTTTGGGTTAAAAAATAGGGTACCTTAAAATTCACAGTCGAGTAAATTCCAGCCTGACTTAATTCTGGGTTAAGTACCACAAAATCTGAACATAATTTAATTCTGAGTTGACTTAATTATGTTGCCCCAAATCAGACTTTACAAAAAAATTCAATCCAGACAAAAATGTAAATTATTTCATTTCAGTTTGAGTTTATTCATTGTCAAAAATAATTTATCAGTTCAGAAAGTATTGCAGTTGCTATTGAACTGAACTGGAACTGAAAGAAAATACATCATGAATTAAGGTGTAAAAAGAAAGATTTTCAATAANAGTTGCTATTGAACTGAACTGGAACTGAAAGAAAATACATCATGAATTAAGGTGTAAAAAGAAAGATTTTCAATAACATCAGTTCAATGATAGTTGTGTGTTTAAACTACTTATGAACAGAAAATTTATTTTCAGTTTGGAAATGCGGCNTAACATCAGTTCAATGATAGTTGTGTGTTTAAACTACTTATGAACAGAAAATTTATTTTCAGTTTGGAAATGCGGCAAACACTACTAAACTTTTAGTTTGAGCTTAAACTTAAATTAAACCACCTTGTGAAGTACAGTCCGAAAACATGGATTTTCCAGTTCTTATATAAAATATTTCTATATAGAAAATTATATTAAATTCAGAAAATTTGGGGATCATTGTCTAATTTCTGTTCAGGCTTTAACTGAAATGAAACCTCTTGGGAATTGCACATAAAAAAAAGCTGTAGTTTCACTAATATCAGTTCACTTATAATACTTATGAAGAAAATTTATTCTCAGCACAGAAAATTCAGGGAGCGCTGTTTAGAGTGGCGCACCCAGGAGGGGGTTTTGGGGGTCGAAACACCCCCCCTCCCCCAACCCAGATAACATGAGTAAAAGAAAATCTAAAAGTTTCCCGGCAAAAGTAGGTACAAATAGAAAGCTACTGTAATGTTGAATTTTATTCTTTGTCTATAGGAAAATTTATGGGAACACAAAACACTTTTGCATTGCTTGTCAACAATCAATAATAGTTGACTGCCTCTAGCTAGATTCAGATATTCTTACACTAGAGACTGTGAATTGACTAGTAGAATGTTTGAGTGGGGGTGCGAAAAATGGTCAGAAAAATAATTTACTGATCAAAATTTGTTATTGCCAGTAATCTCTTAACTGAAGAAAGAAACATAATATGGATTCTGCAATACTAAATTTAGAGGAATTGAAAAAAAATATTGATGCGAAAATCTGCACACAGGTATTTTAGGAGATATTCAAAAATGTTTGTACATGGAGTTTATTGATCTAATGTTGAGGTTTGAGCAGTTACTGTTCTGTAAATGTTTTTCTTTAGTGCAATTATTTTTTAATTTTATACAAAATTTTGGATTTTTGCTAGATGTAGAAACTAAACTTTAACTGTTGTGTGTGATATCTAATATGGATGGAAAACNATGTTTTTCTTTAGTGCAATTATTTTTTAATTTTATACAAAATTTTGGATTTTTGCTAGATGTAGAAACTAAACTTTTAACTGTTGTGTGTGATATCTAATATGGATGGAAAAGAATTAAACTAACATATTTTTTAATAATGAACATTTTTCAGAAATATAATATAATATTTTAACTTCCTCTATTTGCATATATTTTATCTGTTTATAATTAAATTATAGCGCAGTAAAAGTAAAATCATTCCAACAGAATCTTGGCAAATGTTTTCATGTCCGGGTATACATGACGAAACTGTTAGTAAAGCTGCACCCTTGCAGCGTTTGAACATTCCCACACTCCGCCCAGTTACCTTGGTAACAGCAATCTCAAGTGTTACGCTGCAACCACCTCCTGTGTGGACAGTATCATTTCCTTCACTCACGCCAGTTGCTCTCAGTTTGTTTCCAGTTTCAGACTTTGTGTTTTCTATTCAGTTAGTCAGTCTGTTTCCGTGCTTTGACGAAGTTCTTTGTTCATCGCTTACTCGTTTAGGATGTTACAGAAACATTCCGATGCTTTTGTTCGTGTATCGTGTTTCATCTTTCGTTTCGACTAAGTAATTTGAAGGCCGCTAGTGGGGTGTAAAAGTATAATACGGTTGAATCGTCAGCTTGGTTTTGGTTTACTGAACTACTTAAAACGACCAAAGCCAGAAACAAGTTATGAACCTGAAGGCAAGCTGCAAGAATTGATAGATTTGTGTGTACTGCTTAGGGCCTATATTACCTTCTACGAATAAAAATTTCAGAATCCTGATAATTCTCAACAAGATAGGCGTATGTTGAATATCTGTAGTTGACACATTTTACAACCTGTGGATATCAATCTATTAGCTATAACTTCACATCGCAGATTTCTTTTTCATTTTGGCAGTGAAGCTTTCTTCTAGTGCTCAAATATCTGAATTACTGTATAGTGAATGAGCCAATCTTCTTTTAAGTATCTTGTACTGTTTTTACACATGAGACACACTTGTATGGTAAAAATTAATTACATTGTGTTTCAAAATTTGTAAAGAATGACAGCATGTGTTGCAAATCAAACCTTCTTCTAAGGGGAGAGTTTTATTTGTGAACAAGACTTTCAAAAATGTGTCATTAATACTGTGGTAAGCAGGTAAGGCATACAATTCAATTTTATTCATGACTTTATCTTGTGGGGGTAATACAGGCTCTTGCAGTTTACTGATAAGAACATGGCATGATTTGCAAGTGTTAATGAGAAAAAATAGAAAATTTACCTCCAATTGTTTGAGAGAGAAAAAAAATGCAGCAATAATTATAATTGCATCTGCTTAAAAACACTGATAATAGGCTAAATATTATACTACATTTAAGAAATATATGTTAAGAACTGTAGAGCAACTAGGTCAGAAACAATACATCGTTTAAATTTACTTTTTATGCATTTATATGTACTCAAGAATTTAATGATCTCTTTTTAACATTGTTGCCAGTAACACCAGCAACATGGAAGCCACACCCCTGTTGATAAGAATTATCACTAATTAATAATTGTATTGTTAAATGTTAGACTCCCACAAAGAGAAATGTATTGCTGAGGAAAGTGAACCTACTGAGGGGAAACCTGTGGAAGATCTCAAAGTAAGTGATCATCAGTGAGACCCATACAACATAGCTAATTTTATTGAAAGTGATCTAACATATAGTGAGAAGAAAGAAGTCTTGACAAAACTGTGGTCACCATCAGAAACCTTTGCTTACCCATCATCAGTTAAAATTAATTTAAAATTTCAACAGAAATGGTTGGTAGAATGGAAGTGGTTAAGTTACTCAAAAAAGGCAAATGAAGCTTTTTGCAACTTTTGTATCTTGTTCAATCAAAAGTGTGTTGGTAAAGGAAGTCACCAAAACATAGGACAGTTATGTTCTGAAATATTTAACAACTGGAAAAAAAAAAACAAAAGAACTTTTCAATCACCACCAGCAAAGCTCTTATCACAAGGAAAATGTTGAGAAAGCTNCAGGTAAAATTAATTTAAAATTTCAACAGAAATGGTTGGTAGAATGGAAGTGGTTAAGTTACTCAAAAAAGGCAAATTAAGCTTTTTGCAACTTTTGTATCTTGTTCAATCAAAAGTGTGTTGGTAAAGGAAGTCACCAAAACATAGGACAGTTATGTTCTGAAATATTTAACAACTGGAAAAAAAAACAAAAGAACTTTTCAATCACCACCAGCAAAGCTCTTATCACAAGGAAAATGTTGAGAAAGCTAGCATCATAATAAAGATTGAGAATAAACAGCAAAATCCAATCAATTTGCAACTAAGAGAATACAGAAAGAAGCAAATTTTGTAGAACAGAAATAAATTAAAAACAATTATTGGGATAGTGCTGATCTGCGGGAGACAGGTTTTAAGTTTGAGGGGTCATCGGGATACTGGAAGAGTTGAAGAAGATGCAGAGGTAAATGAGGGAAATTTCCAAGAGTTGTTACGATACCGNGTTACGATACCAGGCAAAATATGACAATATCTTCCAAAATTCGTTATCTAGTAGCAAAAATTATGCATTGTACACTAGTTGGAAAATTCAAAATGAAATTATTGAAATAACAGCCATATTCTTGTTGGTTTGGTGACCAAAATCAATTCATAATTTTTTTGTGTGCTCCTTGATGAAATTAATGACATTTCTGGTGTTGAGCAATTGTTGCTTTGCATTTGTTGTCTAGATTCTACAATGTACAATGCCAAATGTTGAGGAATTTTTTTTTGCAATTTGCACCACTTGAAGATATTTTAGGCAAAGGAATTGCATTTAAAATGATTGATCAACTCAAAGCTTTAGGAAAAGATTTGAGCAAGGTGCATGGTCAAGGATATGACAGAGCAGCTATAATGAGCAGAAAATTCAACGGCATACAGGCTCATTTTCAGTCTTTATTTCCTCAAGCACTGTATGTCCATTGTGCTGCACACTACTTAAATTTAACTGTATTTAATTCCATTGGAATTCCCTCAATTAGAAATTGTTTGGGTAGTATTGGAAAGTTGTACGAGTTTATTCACACCCCAAAAGACAGTCTGTACTTGATAAATGTTTAAAAGAAGCAGAAATTAGTTCTGGCTACGGAAAACTGAAGCAGATTTGTGGGTTGAAAGATACAATTCTTTTGTAGTTATTCTTGAGTTGTATGATGGTATTGTTCTGGCTTTAGACAGGATTTCTGAGTGGTGAGATAAGGATTCTGCTAAAGCTGCACACCAGCTAAATTATGCAATAAAAAAGGCTGAGTTTGTTATTGCTCTTCATGTTATCAATCAGATATTTTCCTACAGCAGCAATGTATGTAAGCTACTGCAACAAAGAAATGTTGATTTGAAAAGGTATGTGATCTTGCAGAAAATTTCAGAGAAAATGCTAACTCAGTTTGTTAAATCATTTCCTAATGCTGCAACAAAGGCTGAAAAATTTGATTTTCAAATAAACAAAGCACAAACAGTTGACAAGCAAATATTGAGATCTAATGTGGAAGCTGCTTCTTCAAAGGACTATTATCAAGTCTCAATATATATCCCATTTTTGGATGCTTTTATAAATAATTTGGTACAAGATTTTCAAAACAGAAGTAGATATTGACAGGATTTCAAACACTGTTGCCAGCAGATCCAAGCAAACAGCCTGAGGAAACTTTGAATGAGTTCAAGAATTTGGCGTTCTACAAAAATGACTTACATGGGACAGTTGATGAACTAAAAATAAAGCTGAAGTTTTGGTTCAGAACTATTGCTAGGTTGAACAAGGATGACTGGCCAAAGGATGCATTAAGTGCTCTAAGGCATTATGAAGAAAACATGCTACCAAACATTAAAACATTGCTGCATATATTAGCTGTACTTCCTGTGTCGACTGCCAAAAATGAAAGAACTTTTTCCACTCTGCATAGACTAAAGAGTTATTTAAGAAATTCTCTGTCTGAGACAAGATTGAATGGTTTAACTCTCTTTCATCTATACAGGAAAATTACCCCATCAGTCGACTCCATGTTGGACAAAATGGCAGATAAACCACGAAGAATGGATATAAGATTGAAATAAGTGTTTTGTTGTAACTTTAATAATATAATTTGGCTGTGTAGCATTTTTACAGGTCAATGTTGCCAAGTGTATGATTTCAATTATCACATAGGCTATGTATTGTGTAAAATCCTTACTGTATTTGACAAAACTCGTGCAATTGAAGGTAAGGCTTTCATTTCCTAGATACATAGAAGGAAAACATCACGAAGAACATGAGGGGAATTCAGTGGAACAAGAAGTTCATTTTCTACTTTTCCTTTAATGCAATATAATTATTTTTACAGCCTATTAATAAGTTGCTTTATTATAATGTGTTTGTTACACTAAACTAAAAATTGGCCATAATTCTTTGAAACGAGGTAATTATAAGATTAATGTAAATATTGTATATGTAACTACATTACGCATTTTAGTGTAAAAANTTCTTTGAAACGAGGTAATTATAAGATTAATGTAAATATTGTATATGTAACTACATTACGCATTTTAGTGTAAAAAATTAGTCATTTAACTTTAATACTATATTCTTCGTATTTACCTCTGGCTTTCAACAAGAGTGAGCAATTTCATTGTAGTCTACAAATTAATGTTAAAGTGCGTTCCTTTGTTATTTTTTTTGTGTAATTTTTAATTTTATTTTACATAACAAACACTACTTGATGTGCTCGATATTATGTACCTGAATAAAAAGTTTACTGAAAAAAGGCAACTAATAAAATTATTACGAATTATATCTCTACGTTCTCCACAAAAAACATAAACTAGTAAGGAAAGCATAAGGGATAGCATTACGCACATCACTTCAGGGTCTTTAAACCCCTCCGAAAAAAATCCTGAGTATAACAATGGCTGTTTAATTTCGATCCTCTGATTCACCCTCTAAATTTTTTAAGATGTTCATAACTGTATTGAATGCATCACCAAGGTATGGTAGCTACTTATTGACATTCACATTCATTTCAAATGTACACCGAATATACTACATACAGCTTTTTTATATTATTTTTCATGTTATCAGGGTTGAAGAAGTGTTTACACTCATCGTGGTGGCAGCTCTAAACAGCTAATCACAGTCAAACTTAAACCAGTTACAATATAACCAGTGATGGTACGATAAACCAACATTCATATATTGTGGACAATTTATTTTGGTTGCAATTATTTTTAAGGCACATACTTCAAAATATGGTTGTTTTTGGTTCCAAGTAAACATCACAGTTTATTATCGATATCCAAAACCATGTGAAACAAGCAAAATTATGAATTATTTAGTACCTTTCGCCTCTCATCTATTGATAAGTACACTAATGGAACTCAGTGTTTTTAAACTCACTNTATGAATTATTTAGTACCTTTCGCCTCTCATCTATTGATAAGTACACTAATGGAACTCAGTGTTTTTAAACTCACTTTGAATAACATGCCCAAAGACTTCCGATAGCTAGGATGATAATGAGAGGGGAGTGGGGATCAGATGAGGTAGTATACACATTACACTGGACTAAAAATTACATGGAAATATAAGTTAAAAATTTATACCTTAACTACGATTCAAAGCTAAGATTACTCACAATGTAAGGTGGTGGTTCCTACTAAATATGCCACAAGGGTTGGCTCTATGAATAATCATGCTCTGATCTCACCTGAGGCAAATATAAATCTGATGGAGTGGAAGCTTTTCTTTGCGTAGCATGTCTAGAAGTTTTGCGCACAGACTTAGTGAAGAGAGACTTCCAGCCAAGAGGTGAACGTTTTGAGCCAGCTCTCTTCCTTGAACTCGGAAGCTCCAACACAGTGTGGTACTTAGCAGGCAGGTTTGATGGCCCTCCTCCAACTTCAATATATTCCTGCTCCATTCTCCCAGAGGACAGCAAAGCTCTGGTACGAGCTTCTTCAAGAGATAATAACTTTGTGGGTGTTGAAATAGCTAAAGACTTTGGCCGACTTCGCTTAGGAGTTACTGAAACATTTTCAACAATACTCTGAATATTACTGGTAAAGAAAGTGCACAAAAATTGTAATATTAAATTTATAAATTTAATAATATAATGAAATCCTGCTAACCTTAGGTAGATTATCCATTTTTTGCTTAATCAAAGCATATTTGAACCAAAGAATATTTATTTCAAAGTTTTGCAAACACTACAGGTATAAAGATATTTATTAATTATAATTATATGGGCCTGTCAGCTAAAGGAATGGAAAACTGTATTTGAAAAAAATTGTGGCTATATCTATTTTATATTTATGTTTTCCAGAGAAAGTATATAACATAGTTTGTATTTCCAATAGGCACAGTTATGGGACAAAGCAATGAGCTAATAAAATTGCACAAGTAAATATATCTCAGGATAATATCTACTAAAAAAAGTATATAACTTAATTATAACTGTACANAATAAAATTGCACAAGTAAATATATCTCAGGATAATATCTACTAAAAAAAGTATATAACTTAATTATAACTGTACAACAAGCACTCAAAATAGTACACAAACTGAAAGAATTAGGTTGTATAATACAACTCTCAATTTTGTACAGCATGGGATAAACCACAGTTTAGGATATACAAAACAATAAAACCAACCTATTCAATTATGAATGCAGTGCAGAATTTACAGGTGAACTGTCACAAGAAAAAAGCACTGAAACCATCATCTTATAAAGGAATTAGATAAGGCAATAAGGGAGTGGTTTATCATAAAAATGTGTTGCAGACAAGTAAGTTGTAACGTTCGGGCAGTTTACACTGCCGAATGTTATGTTGCCACGGCTTGCTCAAAGGTAGAACACGAGACTCAGTACAATTGACGCCGATTGATTAAGAAATAAGTTCCAGGTTAGTTGTTATATATGTTTATTTAACATTTAGCGACACAGTTTGCAACCGAATCTCGTATGCAGAGTACGAACATTTTCATATAAATGTACCAGTGCAGAAACAGCGCCACAGTAGTTTACAGATTATTGGTGTCTCAAACTTGCATCAAAAGAAATATTAAATGCGTCAACCTCCCACACCGGCGGAGAAATAAAATAAAGTCTAGTTGCAGATGTGGGGGTTATCGTCCTGCCCGACGCGACCTAGACGACCATTGTTTGACGGAACTGAAGGGCGACTGCCCTCGCCACAGACTGACTTGAAGTGAAGTGTTGAAGAAACTGCTACTGAAGTGAGACTCGACCTGCCCTCAAGGGCTACTGACCCGAAGTGAAGTGCCTGGAGGGCGACAGACAGACGCGTCTTTTGTCCTGCCTCTCGCCCCCCTCTCCTGAGATAAGGGCACGGCATCCGGCATCTGCCAGCAGCGTCATCCAAAACTGCGCTGTGTCCCGCTCTCAACACGTTATTGTAACTACGCCACAGGAATTAATACTGTGTCGTCAACATCCATAGAAACGAACTTCTCGTATAAAACATGTTGACGCATTCTGAAAGTATCTAAATAATGCTGATGCTTAACAAAAACTGAAAACCACGATGTTTGAAATGAAATGGCAAACGTCCACCCGATAAACGTAAAACAGCACCCGTATGCCANAATGGCAAACGTCCACCCGATAAACGTAAAACAGCACCCGTATGCCAGATAAACAAACTATCACGGGAAACGGACAACCACGGCTTTTAATTTGAAACCAGATAAAAATATTATGAAGCTTAACAAAGCTTAAGAAAAACAAAAGAAATTTAAACACGTGTCCCGAAAATTAAGACTATTGCGTCATTACAAAGAGTCAGGCATTGCTTTTTGTGTTTGTGTGCACACACACATATATGCAAAACAAGCTAAAGATTTTTTGAACCATTGTGAATTGTAGAAAAAATTAATGTAACCATCAGACTGATAAATTTAATTCAAACAGTCGCACAGCATTTGAAATGTGAGTGGTGATCAGCAAACTGTAAGTGAATTCAAAATATTTTCAGCAACTTACTGCTGATGAAAACACACAGCCAGGAGAAATTATAATGCAGATGAAACAGGGTTGTATTGAAGATACCTAACAACACATAAAATAGAAGTTCAATGGCGTGCAGTACACCTGGCTGCAAATTCCGTAAAAAAAAATGACTGAATTCAAAGTGCTGCGTGGATGCTACTACTTATCTCAAAATTAAGCTTTGTATTGCTGATAAAGCAAAGAANGACTGAATTCAAAGTGCTGCGTGGATGCTACTACTTATCTCAAAATTAAGCTTTGTATTGCTGATAAAGCAAAGAAAGAAAGTTATTTCCGGACAGCCTTAATACAGACATTCTTCCAAAATCCCAAAAATTGAAAAAAAAAAAAATTATTCTTCACCACCATATGCTGGTGCATCGCAAGAAAAATATAAATGTTTGCATCATATTACACAAACTACAAATATAGTGATGTAAAGTTAAATAATTACTAATCTTAAAATGTTTACTTTCCAGTTGCTTTCATGATAATGATATCATGAAAACTGACAAACAAAATTTCTATTATAATGTATTCATGGTAACTTCAAAATTTTCTTAAGCCCTGCTAAAGATCTACTTTCAGGGAGCCAATTATGTATCCTTCCGCAGTATGTAAACAATACATTGCAGTGTGACACCTGTCAAACGTTTTGTAAACAAAAACAGAGCCATGTAGGAACTGTCAAATATTTTGTTAACAGTGTCCATGTGGGAACTAACAAAATTTATTTTTGAAGAGAAACAATGCCAGGTAATCTTAACTGTCATGTACTTTAATAAAATTCTCCAAATGTCTAAAATATGCTAATCAATTCAGCAAAATATTGTAATACATACAAAAAGGTAGATTGAAGTATATATCGGAACTGTTGATTATATAATTTAATTAAAGTTTACTTATTGTATTAAGATTTATTTACATGTTTGGTGTAAGGAAAAAGTTAAATTTTACATAATAAACTTTTGGAAGTAGCACTCAGGTTAAAGATTTTACTGTGATAAATTATACCGTATTTTATCGCATATCAGTCGCACATTTTATTTAAAAAATTTTATTGAAAACTCGGGGTGCGACTTATAAGTGAGAAAAATTCCTCCAGCCCCGCACTAACGTTTCATTTACTACGAATTCACGGCCCGCGGCTCGATTTCCAAACTCTTCAGCGAACAAAATCACTTTCATTTTGAAACCTGCAGTGTAGGTACATCGCTTTTCCATCAAGAAACTGTCGCACTTCTTCACTGCAACAACATTAAAACAACACTACGTGCGGCGGAAAGACGTGTAAGTCACGGCTACATTTGGTACTCAAGAACCAACGCTAATGAGCTGCTATCTCTTACGCTCCACAAAAATCTTTCGAAAATAATTGATTACCAGTTATTGACCAAAAATCGATTCTTTTACATTCTTTTAAAATATTTTTTTCTGTTAAGGATTGCGAAGGGAATTACGTAACGGAAATATTCAAATGCCTTTCTATATTTTGCACGTTTATTTAAAACTTACAAAGATAAACTGCAGAAATAACAACGCTAATACTAAAATTACATCTTAACCTAGAATTATCTTATAAGTAGAAAGAATGTGTTACGTTAGTTTTATAACCACAATTCAGCGTCTCCAATATCCAATATGGCGTGGTTATACTTCTGAAAAAAACGTGCCCAAACGGACAAGATGGAGTGTATGAGTCCGCTGGACAGACACTGAAATTTATTTAATTTCAATTAATAACAGTGAAATCTTTACCCATGAGTGCTACGTAAAAATGTAAATATATAGTTTAGCAATATTAACTTTACAATTACGGCATTAAACTTATACATATTAATATTTAACCCACAAACTATTTCTTTTCAGCTATAACCAACATGTCCCTTCAAAATCCGTTGTTAATTCGTACGGACTTTTAACAAATTATTATAATTATTGAAAAAATATACTTAAAATTTAAAACAACCAATTTAAAAAATGCTTCAGTGCTAAAAGCAAGACAAAACCTTTTTACATATACAATTTTTTTATAACCAATTGAACATGTAACTCCTAGGGTGATTTTTCAAAGGTTCTTTTCAAAAGTATCGAAGATACCGTGAATGGATTATAGAAACAGTTCCCTTAATGAGCATATTTTACAGTCAAAATTTTTTCTTGTTTCTTCATGGAATGCTGATCTCAATTGAGTTGGTTTCAGTGACCTGGCTGAATAATCTATCACATGTTACAGCATGGGACTATCAAAATAAAATGCATTTCCCTAGTTAAATTTATTATACTTCAAAGTCTCATTTATAGCTCTTAACTGACCTACCAAAAACCTACTGAACACATTTTTTACCTTCATTGAAAATATCCTTAAGCATTTTTTTTTGCAAAAAAATTGGAACCACAATGTGTCCAATCCTCCAGCCAGATCTTTAGTGTTAGTAAAAAAAGGTTTAAGAATGTTTTACAAAAAATGGAATGCTTGAAAATTTTCCATTGCTGGCTGACAAAAATATTTATTATTTCCAACATTAATCAAAATTTCACTTCGCAATGAAACTTTATACAGTATTTAATCACAAGTTGTTGAATAATAGTATCTTACTGAAGTGAAGAAAATCAGCTTATCTCGTTTTTCGAATATCTCCATTACTTTCATAGTTTTACAGCTTAATATAATATCAGCCATTTTTCTGACTATTTCTGATACGATAATCTAAATATAAAAGCAAACATGCTGATTTCACTGTTGTTAGCTAAACAGATTAAAAAATATATTAAGCAACATAGTGAGTATGACTTTAAAGATGGATTTGAGGCATACTTGATTGGTACAACACTAAGAAAACAAAATTAATTATATTAAATTTTGAAGAAAAAAATAAAATTTCATCCTGTGACAGGCTGTAACTACGTAACTATCACCTCCTTTATTATTATTTGGTTATTTGGTGCATGCAGTTTCTGNTTCCTGTGACAGGCTGTAACTACGTAACTATCACCTCCTTTATTATTATTTGGTTATTTGGTGCATGCAGTTTCTGACTAAGTTTGTTTATTTCTGTGAAAATTTGCAAACTTACTTTTTCCAAAACCTTTTTTTGAGTCATTCACAGCATTTTAAATTCAGCCTGATGCAGGTTTCTGGAAAAGCTTTGGATTTTGTACATTTGTAAAGCAGCAGCATGAAAATTGAATACACAATCAACTTCATTTTTAAAAAAATCTAGTAAGTCGCTGCCACTACTGCGACAGCAAACTTAAACAATTACCATGAAATACCTAAGTAGGCAAATGCATTCCAAAATTCTTCTAACTTCTGTAATGAGAGGCCTGGCATCACTTTTATTATTGCTATTTCCATAAACACAAAATGGCACACCTTGCAAACATTCAGCATTTTTTTTGTTAATGTCTAATTCTAACAGTTGCTGCAGTTTTTGTTCTCACACATACCTACTACAGTAAAGCACCAGTACAACGAACTTCATTACAACGAACATTTCATTAGTACGAACAAACCATTTGGTCCCGCCAAAATGCTATACTTTCACATGTAAATAATTTTCAGTAGTACAAATTTTTCGCTTAAAATTTACGGTCGATTTATAAAAAATTCGCTTTAATGAACACCTTTTGCGCTTCACGAATCCAAAAATTTTGGTAGTAATTTTTTGTAAACGGAAATGAAATTAACTTTTNCTTTTGCGCTTCACGAATCCAAAAATTTTGGTAGTAATTTTTTGTAAACGGAAATGAAATTAACTTTTTGCATCCATAAACGCTGTGGACACTTATGAAAACATAAAAAATTTCACTGGTATTCTCATAGATGTTGCAGTTCTTTGGTGGTGTAGTTGGTCACAAGCTTTTGTGTTGGCTGATGCAACTAGCGCTTGCCGGCGGTTCAGTGGAGAACTACGTTAGCAGCAGCAGATACTACAGTACAACGTGGTGCGGCAAAGAAAACGCTAGCAGCTTAGTGCCGGATTACGACACTGCCTATGAATTCTATGCCCGTGACTTACNCGTGGTGCGGCAAAGAAAACGCTAGCAGCTTAGTGCCGGATTACGACACTGCCTATGAAATCTATGCCCGTGACTTACCAGTTTTACGTCAACCTATAGTGTTAGTGAATTCTATGAGTTACTTCGTAAAGTATGTAAACATTGTGTTTGTTTAATTCCGTGTTTGCTGTAATAGTTATTACATTTAGTTTTCGTTGGTGAATTGTACAATAATTTTTGTTCACGCTTCATTAAAAATGCTGACAAGAAAACGAAAGGCAATTGACCTAAAAACTAAATTGGCGATATTAAAAGCAGTAGATGACGGAAGAAAAAAAAATGATATTGCTAACGAATTTGGAATAGCGAAATCCACGCTTTCGACGATATTAACCCAACGCACTGTAATTGAGAATAATTTTTTGTCACCTGATTGTAAACGTGTGCGCCCTTCACCTTATGAAGAACTGGAGAAGAAATTGTTTGACTGGCTAATGCATTCCAGGAAATCAAATATACCAGTTGGCGGAAATATTTTTCAGGAAAAGGCACGAGAAGAAACCCTTAAATTGGGCATTGAAAACTTTCAGGCTTCTGGTGGTTGGCTGCATAGGTTCAAAGTAAGGCATAATTTAACCACTTTGAAAGTATGTGGAGAAGCTGCTGCTGTTAATCCTGAGGTTCAGGAAAAATGGCAGGAAAATCTTGACACACTTATCTCGGGATATGAAAAAAAAAAACATTTTTAATTGTGATGAAGCCGGAGTTTTTTACAATCTTCTCCCAGACAGAACTTTGGAGGTAAAAGGTCGAACCTGTCATGGAGGAAAGAAAAGTAAGGAACGGTTTACTGTTCTGTTTTGTGTTAATAGTGATGGGTCTGAGAAAATGGAACCACTAGTGATTGGGAAGTTTTCAAAACCCAGATGTTTCAAAAATGTGAAACACCTTCCCTGCAAATACAAAGCCAACTCAAGTTCATGGATGACATCATCATTATTTCAAGAATGGCTCCAGAGTTTTGATTGTAGGATGGGGGTGCAAAATAGGAAAATTCTGCTGTTTATAGATCACTGTCCTGCTCATAATGCTAACATATCAGCACTGAAGAACATCAAAGTGATTTTTTTCCCTCCAAACTGCACCAGTACCCTGCAGCCACTAGATCAAGGGATTATAGCACAGGTCAAAAAAGACTACAAAAAGCAACTGGTGCAATTCCTTCTGCGCCAAATGGAATCTGGTAAAGATGCTAGAAGTTCCTTGAAGTGGAACATTCTTCAGGCCATGCACAGGCTCGTGTTAGCATGGAACAGAATCACACCTGCCACAGTTGCAAATTGTTTTGCCAAGGCAGGGTTTCCAGCAAATACACAGGAAGTTGACTGCACCAAAGAAGAAGAGGAGTGTGAAGCTGCCTGGGTAGAAATGAAGAAAAAATTTGACATTAATGAAACTTCATTCAGTGATTTTGTGTCAGTGGATAATCAGGTATCCACTTGCTCTCCTGTCACGGACGAGATACCCGCAGAGAACATTCAGGCTAGCAGCGATGACAATGACTCAGAAGAGGAAACCGAGATCAAACGTCCTCAACGGGAAGAAATCTGTAATGCATTGGATGTGTTAGAAAGGCTTTTTCTGACATCTGTAAATTTATCCCATCACATGTCATCACTACAAAAAATAGAAAGAGATGTAACTAAAGAACTTAGAGACATGAAGAAGCAGACATCCATCAAAGAGTTCTTTTCTAAAGTTGAAATCAATTGAAGTGTCATGTTTTGTTCTTAAAATATTTCATTTTCTTCAGTATTGTTTTGAAATGGTTTCATGTATGTACGTAACTTTTATTGTTAACTGAATGTGCTTAAAACATTTTAGTTTATATCAGCGGAATGTTCTTGGGTGGTGTTTTGCTGCAGTGAGTCGGAATATTTTAAAGGTATTCCTACATTTTATGTAGTACTGTATTCTTAATTCATATACGGTTTACTCTCTTTATGGTACTGTTTCTATGTAGTTCATACCAACTTACGTATGATTATCTACATATCAAATGTCATATACACTACAATTACTGGCATATTTAAAATTGTACACTTCTACAATTCCAAGTGGTTTATTGATGAAACAAATTGCGATGCCTGAAATCTTTGATTTCAGTATAAAGAACTTCATTATAACAAACAAGTGGTAATTTGGGTCCCTTGGAGTTTGTTATAGCGAAGCTTTACTGTACTTAGCTTTTTGGCATCCAGGAAATATTTTTTCTGAATAATGGCTCTCACGCTTGGTGCTGTTAAAACTGGAAGATATGTTCAGTGATCAAAAAAGTAAGTAGACATTTTGCATGTACAACACTTAATTAGTATTATTTTCTTCAACACAAAAATTAATTTTAGCATTTCCTTCTACACTTGCTGTTTTGCATATTTTTACTTATACATGTTTAGTGATTTCACTGTGACCACAATTATGCACAATAAAAAATCACATCTGCACAAACTACAAAAAGCATATAATATAAAGCACATTTTCTTAACTCGTTTATGCATANCAATAAAAAATCACATCTGCACAAACTACAAAAAGCATATAATATAAAGCACATTTTCTTAACTCGTTTATGCATAGATGTTCACCAGAAAACACATTTCTCTACATTATTTCATATATCTTAAACATTTCAGAAGTACAAGACAACATATTCTGGATGGGACTAACCTTACAAACCATTATTTATTATATTAAAGTTNAAACATTTCAGAAGTACAAGACAACATATTCTGGATGGGACTAACCTTACAAACCATTATTTATTATATTAAAGTTAGATATATTGGATATACCAATTGAAAAATGGAAATATGAAAATTCTTTCTTTCACCGACCGAATGTTAAAAACTATGAGATTACTTCAAAAACAATTGAAGGATTAGAGAATCTGGAAATTGGGTGTCTTCATCCAACATCAGGAAGGTTGAAGGATTAAATTGCTATATATCAGAAAAGCACATTAATAATGCTGTTGTATTAGAACAGATTGACAACCTGCTTGATTATTTGGAACTGGAAGAAGAAGTGCTCCCATCTGAAAATCTGATATTACGGAAACTATCTAGCAGAATAAGGGGGGGAGGAAAAAANTGGAAGAAGAAGTGCTCCCATCTGAAAATCTGATATTACGGAAACTATCTAGCAGAATAAGGGGGGGAGGAAAAAATAAACTGCTGAATATTTTTCAAAGTGATGTATTGTTCATTTATTGTGAATATGACAATGTGTGTAGAAATTTTACATGAATCATTGGTAATTCTAAATTTTAATTCAATGTANTGGAAGAAGAAGTGCTCCCATCTGAAAATCTGATATTACGGAAACTATCTAGCAGAATAAGGGGGGGAGGAAAAAAAAAACTGCTGAATATTTTTCAAAGTGATGTATTGTTGATTTATTGTGAATATGACAATGTGTGTAGAAATTTTACATGAATCATTGGTAATTCTAAATTTTAATTCAATGTATTATAGAATTAGTTTTGTACAGGATGTTACTTTTCGTTGAATACAATCCTGTCATGTGATAGTAAAATAACATTTTATAAAGCATTTATTAATTAATTTATTTATGAAATAGAATATATGTAAGAAAATTAATATGAAATTCACAACAGTGCATCTGTTATTTATGACATCTTAATATTTTTGTTTCACAGCAGCAAAGATGAGGTGAGGTGTGAAGGCAAGAAAGATTCTGAGTTTCGTTTCACTTTCTGTAATTGTTTCACCCCCCTCCCCCCTCCTAAATCCTAAATTTCGAAACATATTTCCTTAATACAGATTCCCTGAAGTCAAGGAGAAGGGAAGAGGAGACAAATGCTACAAGTAGTGGAAAGTTTAGAAATGGGGCAAAGGGATAAAGCAGTGGAGCCATTGGCAAAGAAAAAGAGGATTGTTGGATAAAGAGATGGCTGCCGTCATTTGAGCAAAAATTATTGTAGTTGTCAGTTCTTAACATTACTATAAAAGGAAAACATAATTTTGTTTCCAAAGATTGATGGCAATAACGTGAATGTGTAACGGAACACTCAGAATTGAATTGGGCTTTGTCACTTGTACGTAATGCACCACAATACTCATGTTGGAGTGGAGTAATGCAAAGCTCGGTGACACTGTTTTAATGTATGGCGAAAGGTTGTGTAATGCAGCGGCAGCACATTGGAGATATGCAGAAAAATTCTCAGTGTG
Organism: Clitarchus hookeri; assembly: GCA_002778355.1. NCBI lineage: Eukaryota > Metazoa > Arthropoda > Insecta > Phasmatodea > Phasmatidae > Clitarchus > Clitarchus hookeri. The sequence continues at coordinate 657,724 of NQII01000201.1, read as the reverse complement.
ACCATTACCAAATACAGAAACATTCATTGCAGTGACCTATCGCTTGCACAAAACTGGAAGGGTGCATGGAACAAGAGACGCCGCCGGCTTGGTTACATTACTCTAAGTGGGTTATACAAAAGGAAGCAAGAAATGCAGGTTTCTCTAAAACAGTCCTTTTCACTGGTGAAGCATTATTCACGAGAGATGGCATATTTACATGTGTGGGCTTATGTCAATCCCCACGCTGTTCGTAAATCAGAGTATCAACGTCAGTTCTCCCTGGATGTTTGGGAAGTCACTGTAGGTGACATGTTAATTGGCCCCCACATCCTGCCTGGGAATCTCAATGGAGCTTCATGCCAAGCCTTCTTGGAGAATGGATTACCAGGGTTACTGGAAGATGTCCCACTGCTCCTAAATTGTGAAATGTGTACACAAATGATGGTGCCTACTGTCAGGGAGTACCTGGACACAACAACATATCGTCAGCGCTGGATTGGAAGAAGAGGCCCAGTGATATGGCCACCTTGATCACCAGGCCTAAACCACCTATATTTTTGTCTGTGGGGCCATTTAAAGGCACATGTATGTGCTACTGACGTGAGAAATGACAGACAGCTGTGGTTACGTGTTCGGAATGCATATTAGGTAGTACAAGCAAATCTTGGTTTACTGGCACATGTTCACCAGTCCCTTCAGCATTGCATACATGCATGTGTGGAAATGGATGGTACAAACTTTGAGTATGTTCTGTAACCGTGCCATTAGTCAAAATTTCTGTATGTACTGATCAATTAATTGCTTTGCATTTGTGGCACATGTAACATGGATAAATCATTGACATTCATTACCAACAATACTATATGTAGCATTACACAGATAAATAAACAGCATAATACAAAATCTTATATCATATCAAGACACAACCAACTGCATATCTGGCTTTAATTCCCACCCTTCACCATGATAGCGAGGTTACCTTACTATTTGATAAGCTGAGCTGGACCCCACAGGGCAACATTCTTTTGGTAATTTGTGCATTCTCGTTAACCTTTATTATAGCACAGTTTTCATGATTATAGGCTGTAAGTTTATTTATTACAATCCGTATTATTATGAAGGCAATATGTTTTAGATGAACCCTTTCCTCAGTATCTAATGACAGCCCTTCACCTCTGTGGTTAACATATTGACCTGCATTACAAATCAGTAACAAAATATATCAATGCCTGCTTATGCCTACGTGTGGACAATGCCTGGTTATTATGCTACACTCCATGTCAGTTTGCATAGCCCTCAGGAATTCTTACACACACCTTTAATCATACAAATGCTGATATAACAAAAACGGTTAGCCTTAGTGAGTGCCGACAAAACAACGTTTTTGTTGCTTTTCACATTCTGACTAACATACTGTACATAATGTGCATTACATCTCAGTGTTTCAAAAATAACACCAAGTATGTACTGAAGGGGGGATGATATTACCACAACACTAATAACCGGATTCAAGATCTTCCATTCCTATAACACTGTTCAAAATTATATTNCGAAAAAAGGATGATGAACACCAAGTATGTACTGAAGGGGGATGATATTACCACAACACTAATAACCGGATTCAAGATCTTCCATTCCTATAACACTGTTCAAAATTATATTGATTAATCTCAAATGGTTTTGGAAATATTCACTAAGTACAATTCTTAATTAGATTTTCAGTGGCGTGTAACGGCTACAATTTTCACTCTATTGAAAAATGCCCAAATACATTTCTGCTTTATTTCTCATATGGAATCACCTCCCAAAATTAACACTTTCAGTCCTGACTCATCCAGTATATATAAAATACACACAAAAATGTGTTCTAAAACTTCATGCAATATTAAGATATGATTACCTGATAAAACATATCATCCTACAGTTTGAGCAATTATGGTAGCATTTTTATTTGCATTAAAACATACAAATACTACTTAATTATTTACAAGGAAACTCAAATGTCTGAAGTAAAGACACAAATGACGATCAAATGGTAGATGTAATATTATTAATTTCTCACTATTTTGGTCAGTATTTACCTTTGCTGTAATATGTTTTTCAATGAACAGATGCATAAGGTCATTCAGTAGTCCTTGGTTCACTTTTGAGACAAGCTTAGATTTATTGTGAACCAATTTGATAAAAGTTTGTTCACAGGACAGGAATGATACAAAACTCAGTAGCAGCCTTCTTGCACCGTCTAAATGCATTTACTAAACTGTCATTTTGTCCCCATTCTATTCATTTGTTACATCAATAAATGTTTAGAAGGAGTTTGATTTTTTTTTACGTGTTTTGAGTAATCTTATTTCTCCTTCCAAATCATATTGAAAAAGATAAAATGTATTTGACAAGATATCAATTTCATCTTGTTTTATATCTATTTTAACATATTTCCTACCACTATAACAGTTGCAGTTAATTCTTCACTTAACCATATTGAACCATAGTGTCCAGAATAGCATCAAATACTTTTGCATAAATTTCACCATTTTTTGTTTCTGTAAAATGTTAATTTTACCAGTTTTCATTCTTATGCAGAGATACCTGTTTCTTTGTAAGATGGAAGAAACTTTAGCTCCATTTTCTCCACAATTTTTCAGGACTGCAGTGTATGTTTAATTTAAATACATATCATAAGAATGCAAATAATGATCACAATTGGCACACTTCTCTTATGGCAATCAAAATATTTAACTTTGGATCTTAAAGTACTTTTCTGATTTTGGCAATTGTTTTAGGATTATAGGCTGTATGTTTATTTATTACCATCCATATTATTGTGAAGGCAATATGTTTTAGATGAACCCTTCCCTCAGTGTCTAATGACATGACCTCAGTTCCAACAGAAAACTCAAAACTCAGCAGTTGCTTAAGAAATTTTTTTCCTTTAATTTTCATTTCTGGGAAGTGTATTCAGTAACAGTTTTCACCACAACTGAGAAATTCTGACAAACTGGAGCAACTGCTTTGTCTCTACAACAAGTCTATTCTGTTGCTGAGAGAGATTTCAGTGTACTTGTTTAGACACTTTTTGAGATTTTCTTGACAGTTAATGTCCTTTTATAAACTTGTATATCAACTGAACCGCTCCAGAGTAAAAGTAAATTAAACTGATTTTAGATATTTGTAAATTTTAACCAAACAGTGTTAAATTCAAGCAGTAAGCTGAACAATGAAATGTAGTTTGTCATTAATATTGTCACAAGATGCCAGAGGGGCATATTCAAATTTGTGAAGGAAGGAGATCTTAAAAATAAAAGACTTAAATTTTATTTTAATTTATTCACACAGGTGTTTTTTACAACATTAAACTGTCTGTCTCTACTAATACCCTTGGTATGCTCAGCAAGCACAATATTTAATGTGTATATCATTTCTAATTAAAGTCCTTCTCAAGGTCTCAACATTGGTTGTAGTCACTTAATTAACACTCATTATTTACACATGTTCAGNCTAATTAAAGTCCTTCTCAAGGTCTCAACATTGGTTGTAGTCACTTAATTAACACTCATTATTTACACATGTTCAGCCTGTCTACTGCCACCATTCAAAATGTCTTACACTCACGCATCCTGTTCAGTAGTCCCAGTTTCACTCAACACTGCACTGATGCTTGCAGTCAATAGACTTAACTCCCGCTGGTCGCTCTCGTCGCCACTTGATGCTCTGCTGGCTCGTCACTTTGTTGTCTTTGCACACCGGTCGCTTAATGTTGCGCTCAATCTNCTAATTAAAGTCCTTCTCAAGGTCTCAACATTGGTTGTAGTCACTTAATTAACACTCATTATTTACACATGTTCAGTCTGTCTACTGCCACCATTCAAAATGTCTTACACTCACGCATCCTGTTCAGTAGTCCCAGTTTCACTCAACACTGCACTGATGCTTGCAGTCAATAGACTTAACTCCCGCTGGTCGCTCTTNCAGTTTCACTCAACACTGCACTGATGCTTGCAGTCAATAGACTTAACTCCCGCTGGTCGCTCTTGTCGCCACTTGATGCTCTGCTGGCTCGTCACTTTGTTGTCTTTGCACACCGGTCGCTTAATGTTGCGCTCAATCTGACTGCTCGGAGGCGCATTGCTGTTTAAGTAGTGGCACTGGCCTGGTCCAGAAGGTTCACCGCACCCAGAGTCTTGCTGAGATAAGCAAGGGCATTGACCATAACATTCTTTCGTAGATAAACTCAGAAATTCAGTCTGCCGAAGGTCAGCGCACGAGTTGATAGGCTTATCACAGCAGATTGCTTTTGAAAATTGCCGCAAACTTCTCGCCTTACTACTCTGTGCTACTTTGCTAGCTCACCGGGATGGGTCAAGGGAAGCGATACAAAGCAGTAAGTGCATAACAATATCTTTGCATCTGGATTGAACACCACTAATATGACCTGCCATCGCAGAGGCATCATCAGAATACACATACAGCATACATTCCAGCTCAGTTTCTATTCTTCCGTTACTCTGTTCAGTTGATGCAAATTGTTTGTTTAACTGTGACAGAAAATTGCTATTACCCACAAATGTTTCAACTACTATATTTTGGTTGTCGTAAAATTATATAATACAGCACATGGTTATGGACCTCCATTTACCACGATCCTGACATACCTACCTCCTTTGCTTTATCCACATTCATACATCTCTAATATAACAATATTATATGATAGCAGTTAAGAAAATTTCTTTGTATACAACATTAATTGTTTTGCTTCTGACCACCACCACAAAAATATTTTTGTTTGACGTAACACGTGAAAGAGCTACGTATAGTTGTCCGTGTGAAATACATGCTCCACTCAAATCCACTCCAGCAACATTAAGTGTGTGACCCTGTGCCTTATTTATGGTCATATCAAAATAAACTCTTATTGGAAATTGGACTCTTCCAAAATTAAAAGGCAAATCCATGGGATCATTGGTATTCTA